>JAQFXU010000064.1:0-106150 GCA_034693705.1 Spatulosminthurus flaviceps | reverse complement strand
TTTTGGTTTATACGTTCCATAAGTGCTATAAGTTTTATACGGGAGATACGTAAGTGGTTGCGCTAACTGCCTATTACCTTTCAAGTTCTTCCGGTTCAAGTTCTTTCCTTCCATCCGCTTGTACTTCAACCTTGTATTTTTTATAAGAGTAATCACCGTTTGTTAATTATATGAAGCAAATTATTTGCAAAACAGTGATTTAATTGTATTATGTTAATTATTAATATTGTTAACCGTCCAAACAGAATGTGCAATCCGAGACTTCTACTCTTCAACTAGACAGTTTTAGTGAAAGTAGTGAAAGTATTCAATGGTTTTTCTTATACTTGTTACTGTCATCTAGCGACATCATTTTCAACATTTTGACCTTGTTTCGAAGACTTTAGACGCGGGAAGGTAATTTTGTATTCAAATATCAAGTAAAAAAAATAATATTAATTGCTTTACTCTGTACTGTATTACTGTATAGCGTTTGTAATTTAACTCTTTTAAACGTGATGATAATTGTGGTTTTATACTTCACATGTACATGTCGTGTATAAAATCTGTGTTCCGTGTTCATGCTGATATTTTAAGTAACGACTGGGCCAGGTGTTTATTTGAAGGTTGAAAAAGCGGCGTTTATATGTTAAAGCAATAGAAAAATAAAGTAAGTATTTACATTTCCATTTAAATTGCGTAATTTTTTGGTGATTTGATAAAATCTTTGAGTGGAAACATTGTGAATTGCTGTGTTTTTAATTTAACTGTAGGTTACAACGACCATGGCTGCGATAGCAAGGAAGGATGCAAAATGTAGATTTTGTCCCTCCTGTGGAAATATCCTGTATTTGGAAGAGTCTAATACGGCAACATGTTATAAATTGGCCTGCCCGACATGTCCTTTATTCTTCAATATCAACAAGCCGATTGTGAATACCTACCCTGTGACAAAGTTTGAGGATGGAATTGAGGAAGACATTGTTGATGAAAATAAGAGTAATGTCCATCGTCAGAAAACAGAAGTGATATGTCCTGACTGCAATCATAATGAAGCGTACTTCTTTCAAATGCAAACAAGATCTGCTGATGAGCCTATGACCAACTTTTATGAGTGTACCAATACGAAGTGCAAACATAACTGGCGAGATTAAAAGTGTCATTAGGCTGTCGTTGGAAACTGTGTTATTACTTACTCCGGCTATTCAAGATATGAAGTTTGTTTTCAAGGATTTTTCTCGTAAATGTAATGTTAATAATAATTATTATTATTGGACACCATAGTTGGTGACATGTTTTTGGATGTTATTGTTATACAGTTTATGTATTTGTTTTGGCCTATTGTTATTTATTAAGCAATTTAAAACCTGGTTTTGAAATATAATCTTATTTTTCTGAAGTTTAGGTATAGGTTGCGTGTAATTGTTACTGGCATCTTTCTTAATTGTCTGGTGATTGTGAGAACTACTTTAGTCTGGAGGGTTCGTTGGTTTGATCTGTAAGCTGACTGAGTACACCTTTCGGGCTTGTTTAGATTTTTTTTTATTTCTTGGAAGTTTCAAAGTATTTCTCTGGAAATGCGATAGTCCACAACATCAAAACACCTTTATCCATATTATGCCGCAGATTTCATCAAATCACCCAAACATTACTCAGTTTAAATGGAAATGTAAATACTTACTTTATTTTTCTATTGCTTTAACATATTAACGCCGCTTTCTCAACCTTCAACCTGGCCCAGTCTTTGGTATTTTAACGAATCGTTACTTAAAATATCAGCATGGTCTATTGTTATTTATTAAGCAATTTAAAACCTGGTTTTGAAATATAATCTTATTTTTCTGAAGTTTAGGTATAGGTTGCGTGTAATTGTTACTGGCATCTTTCTTAATTGTCTGGTGATTGTGAGAACTACTTTAGTCTGGAGGGTTCGTTGGTTTGATCTGTAAGCTGACTGAGTAAACCTTTCGGGCTTGTTTAGATTTTATTTTATTTCTTGGAAGTTTCAAAGTATTTCTCTGGAAATGCGATAGTCCACAACATCAAAACACCTTTATCAATATTATGTTTCTCTACAACTTTTTCAGGGACTTTAGGTGTTCATCGATTTCATGTAAGCACCAGAAATTCTGTCATGTGAATGGTGTCTTTTTTAATGAGACTACCGCCTACATGCATTTTGTCATTGGGGTTCCTCATATAAGCCGACTTAGGCTTTATAGGAACTATTTGGACATGCAGATTATATTCTGATAGTATTCCAATGGTCCCTTGTGTGTTTAAGACGTTTCGGATTTCCTCGCAAGCATCTATAGGTAGAAATGATTGGTTGAAACAATTATACCTTTCAATTTTCATTGTCCTTGTAGGGTTCAAGAGTTCAATCGTACATGGATATACTTGCTAGTTTCATCATTAGATATGAGATTTGAGTTTGAGACCATTATACACGCTCAGATGTAATTTTTTTGCATAGGGCCAATTTCTTTCTTTCTCTCTCTCTCCCTGGATGAACTGTGGGAGAAATACGCACCCAATAACCTGCTAGAATTTTTTGAAATAGGGAAATTCCTTGTACAATCAGTATTATATTAAATTAGATATATCGATCGGGCCGAAGTATCTATGTATATACCATTCCTTAGCAAAAATAATTATTTTCGAATCCAGGAATAAAAAGGTAAATTTGACTCGCAGGGTTCCGGGAAAAAACATTCCAGATAATCTGGAGGATCTAGTTCATATAGGCTGGTCTGTGTTTGACAACTTGACAGTTCGACAGATCTGTGCGAGTGCCCAGGGAAATTTTCTCATTTACATCTTTCCCCTCCCCGCACATTTATGCTCACAGCAAATCATATCATTTTAATTAAAAGGAGCAAGCCAATTTCATAATTATATCTACATATTCGTTTCTGATTTTGCGTGATTCTCTTGTTATGCATTATAATGGAACTTATACCCAAATTTAGATTACGTATGAAGAATAATAACATATGAAGAAGTTGGAAAATCCATTTAACGTATTCAGTCCTTTGTTCTTTACATATTTCCATCCAAAGAACTATAGCCAACCTAAATAACTGTCATCTTCGTTGTAGGAGGGACTGGTACTGGGCTTCCTTCAACCACTTCAATTTGTTTTGTCTTCTGACAATAAACTATACACTGTCAGTATCACTCAATGTTTAATTATTTATAAAATCTTGAGGCGATAAAGAACAAATAAAATGAGATCCAATATTTACTTGTAAATAAAATATGCCATGAATTAGTGGTGGGTTCCATTTTCCATTTCCTTCTACCAGCTTTAAATCCAACATTTTATTCCGAGCTGCATGGAGTAAAACGTTGCTGTGTAGATTGTGTTGCATAACCGGTAAGCAGAAAAAATGATATTCAAGGTTATAAGTTAGAGTATATTTCTACATGCAAGGATATACGTAGTTACTGCATGTCTGAAGAGATTTCCCATCATAAGATAATCTTTAGAGGACGGGCTACACTAGTTGCTGCTAAGCACATCATCTATAATGCTGTTTGTACATATTTACATGCTGTTTTTCAATATTTAACAGATTCTTCAACAACACCCCCCTTCTAACTGCAGTGTTTACGAAATGATTGTAGCTGTAAAGGTTATATCTTGCTTTTGTCTCAATACTCACTGCTGTGTTTCTCCTCTCGAGCTTGGACGCAATAATATATAGAGCAGTATTCCATCCGTCCTATTGCATTCCTACATTCCTATTGGAAGTATCTGAAAACCTGTTTGTTTTGAATGTGGATTTAATTCAAAAATTATATATACGTGAATTGTATACAAATATCCGCGATTTTTAAATCGTATCAAAGCTTAACGGTCAAATCTTTATTTTATATTGCAACTTTTTTCGCATTTTCTCTCCCTCATCCAAAATATTGTATGAACATACATGATATAACACAAATTATATATTTAGATATAACCCCTTACTTTTTCTATGGAAGGGCAACATTTGGAAAGAGAAGGTATTTTCTTTTTTTAATCATGACAATGAATTGGTTTTATTTTAGAAAATAGTTATAATTTTTTATAAAGGCAATTTACGTAATAATTAGGTCTAACTATTTTTGTATTTATCGGATAGAGTTTATTTTCGTTTACGAAAAAGGCGCAGGTTGTGGTTCTTGTTTGATAGCAATGTGGATGACCTACAAAATTCTACAAAAACTACCTGAAGACGGGGGGAATCGAATTTGTAGATAGGGGTCAACGGAAGGAAATTTAGAAGGGGCCCGTGAAGAGAACGGCTATAATTTACATCTTGTAGCGCATGTAAAAGATTTCGGATAGAATCCATATCCGTTCCACGGATTAGACTCATTTCGCTGATTCTGTATAGATTCATAGACACCAGTAAGTTGGTTATGCATTTTGGTTGACTTAAACTGACTTAGTTTGGCCATTTCTACTCAATAATAGTATGTCTATATAAGTAATAAAGTTCCGTATTAAAATTCTTGAAATTTGCTTATATTGAAATGCTGAAAATAGGAAAGATCAAGTACAATTTGATTTCCGTCTCGCATATAATTATCCACGGGTTTCTATTCCCAAATTTTCGGATGAGAATTTAAAAACCGTCCCATCTTATTCAAAAATTTCGGATCGGATAGTTAAAGGATTCTTATAGGAATTTCAAATAGGATTACATATATTCGACTTAAGGGTTTTACTATTTCTCGGATTAGGTACAGATTTTTGAAAATGTTTTCAAGATTTTTACCTGCGGTGCTTACTTAAACATAAATGCAGTCAGCATTCTTGTCTACTCCGTTTATTATTTAATTTAAGGAAAGAACGTACATGCAATACATACTGAACTTCACGAAAATTGTACATTATTTAATGGCCTAGTCTATAGTGCATGACGTTTGACTTTTGATCATTAAAAATCTAAAAAATGTAATGTATCTATAAATGTGGAAAACAATTGTTTTCGATAGATACGGGATATTTTTCTCAACCAGAAAAAACTGGTTCTTTGTGTAGAAGTTGGAAAGTTTCAAGCCAATTAGGTCAACAAATCCGTATGGCTCCTTTGTGTGTGCATACAAAAATTTGTGCAATAAAATGGTATTGCAAATTTCGATTCATCTTCTTGGCTTCGTTTAATAGCTACACAATGGAGTGTCTAGAATAAACAGAAAATTGTAAAACCAACTCCGTAATAATGAATCCGCTCAGCTTGAAAAAGGATGAAATTGAGACTTACAATTAATGGAGGTACGCGAAGCCCTCAATAGGTACATAAAGTAGTATAGGTCTGGAATTGGTAAGATGATACGGGACAAGGTTTTAGTGAAGTGATGGAAGGAAAATAATAATGATCGAAAGTGCTAGATGAAATCGTTGAAATGCGGGTTATTGGGTCTACCTGTTTACTTACCTTCCAAATTCCGAGAATATTTCCTAGTTGTTGGTTTCTCTTGTGCGAGAAACTTATCGATCACAAGTATACGCAGAAGCTAGGGCTAGAGACGGGAGAGGGAATACATCCTTTCGTTCATTCTCCCCTTCGTTATTTTCCCTACTTCTTCTAGGATAAGAGTATAAAATGAAGCACACAACAAAACTTGTGTCAATCCCCGACTGACAGTTGCAGAGGACACTTGAAATTCTACGGTGCTCTAGAAATAATAATTTATCAATTTTTGACTTTACATTTTTTCCCCAAGATTCCATGGAGGTCTCAGGAAGCAGACCGGTGTCTATTCTGTGGTTTCGACATGGGCTCCGGATTCATGACAATCCTGCATTGTTGGAAGCATTAAAGAATAATGAGGAAAGCGACTTCCTCCCGCTCTTCATTTTTGATGGAGAAAGTGCAGGTAAAAATTGTATAATGAAATGGTTAGACCGTATGACACACATAATAAATGTCAACGCCATTTTAATTGTTGTCCATGACTTAGGTAATTGGAAATGCATTTATATAAGCTGGAGGTCATGTAATGTGAGAAATTGTTGGACATTTTCTATAGGTACTAAGCTGGTTGGATACAATCGTATGAGATTTCTCATTGAAAGTTTGGAGGATTTGAACGAATCATTCAACAAGTTTGGAAGTTGCATCCGTATTTTGAAGGGAGATCCTGTAGATTTGCTAAGAAAAATTCATGAAACTACCGGAATTTCCAAAATTTGCTTTGAGGAGGTAAAAAATATATTTACAGTACTATTCGTCACTATTAACACTTATTTTTGCTGAGGAATACTTGCTGAGTAAAGGTTAACAAAAGTATTTCGTGAAGATTTTCAATTAATATTGCGAGAGATTTTTATGTATGAAAAATTATATTAGGCAGTAAATTGTTGATTTTTAATAGGATTGTGAGCCTATTTGGAAACCCCGAGACGAAAAAGTTAAGAGGTTTTGCCAAGAGAAAGGAATACCAGTCCATGTGTTTGTGTCTCATACACTTTGGGATCCTAATGAAATCTTGGAAGCTAATGGAGGCACTCCCCCTGTTACTTATGCGTCCTTTTTGGTAAGCTTTTATTTAATTTTCCCTAATTGTATTTAGCAGCACTCAACATTTAAAATTTACTCAGACAATTTGCAATGAAAAGGTTCACATAAACCCCCCCCCCCCCATGTCTTTATTCCTTTAGTTCGTTGTCTCAACATTGAGCAAGCCACCTCGTCCGTTGGAGGCACCAGACCCAGAGACACTGAAAATCAAATTTTACAATTATGAAGAGGAACTGCCAGGAGAAATTGCTTTTCCTTTGACACCAGCTACTTTCGGAATTGAAGAGGAAGGAGCCATTCCTACCAATATTCGTCGAGGAGGGGAGCAAAGGGCATTGGCTTTGCTCGCTAGGCGTTTGGAATTGGAAAAGTCAGCATTTGAGCAAGGTCGTGTGCTCCCGAATCATTCTAATCCAGATTTGTTGATGGGAATATCGATGAGCCCGGCCCTGCGATTTGGTATTCAAATGACATGCATTATTTAATAGTTTTGTACTATTGCGTTATTAGATAGCATCTTCATTCCACTAGTGTTAGAAATATCTTGTAAATGGAATGTAGGAAAAGTACAGGCACGGAAATTTCTAGAAGTTTTATATCTTGTAGAGTCGCATGTTCATGAATAAGTCATTGGGGAAGACATCCGAATCTTTTAGGTTAGATTTTGATTTTATCTGGAGTCGTAACCTTTTACGTATAAAGCATTGATACCATGTACGTATTTTTTTAAATTCAAGGCACAGTATGATTCGAGAAGGGGCTTAGTATTGTGTTTATAAATCAATTTTAGATTTGTTTATTGTGTTTGGTGTTGTAGTAGTTATGTATGTACAGTTTGACGCAACAGTATAATTTATCATGCGTTTACTTTAAGGTTCTTTCTTTCGTTTTAATCTAAGATTATGCAGTTTTAGTCTTTTTTGTTATTATAATCCTTAAAACCTGCTGTGTTAACATTGTTGGAGGATGTCATTTAAGCTGATTTTATCGAAGATGTTTGTGACATTTTTTAAGGGAATGTTTCCATCCGGAAAGTGTATTGGTCACTCCAGGAAGTATTCAAAGCGACTCTTGGTTGGAGACTGAAGAATAGCGACGCTATATCTGGTATTTAAACGCATAAGCCTAAAAATCGTATTTTAGAAATATTCACCTCTGCTGTTTTTATGGCAACCTCATTCCTCAATACCTCAGTTTAGTCAGTTTTTATGGCTTTGCGTTGTATAAACATTATGTGAAAGCCGTGCCCATATTTATATTTTTATCTTTTCCAGTGCAAACCTACGTCGGCCAGTTATTTTGGCGAGAATATTTTTACGTGATGTCGGTACCGAATCCATACTATGACCAGATGAAGGCAAATCCAATTTGCTTGAACATACCCTGGTCAGATGATGCAGCATCGAAAGAACGGCTTAATAAATGGAAGGAAGGGAAAACAGGTTACCCTTTCATCGACGCCGCGATGCGTCAGTTGACACAAGAAGGTTGGCTTCATCATGTCACCCGCAATGCTGTTGCGTGTTTCCTTACTCGCGGAGACCTGTGGATTAGTTGGGAAGAAGGATTGACGCATTTTCTCAAGTAAGTTATGATGTCGATAATAATAAATAACAAAATAATCGATTAATATACAATGCAAGCTAATAACTCAAACAATCCGGGTTCCTGATAGCTTCTTTTCTCTATATTTTTTTTCAAGATACTAGAGCAATTTATTTTAGTTGAATAATGTGGTTGATGATTGGACTTAATGTCAACTGCAGATTATATACCGAGACGAATTCTGAAAAGCATATATCAGATTATTTATAGAGAACCTCATTTGTACACAACAGGTATCTTCTTGACGCTGACTGGTCGGTTTGTGCTGGTAATTGGATGTGGGTTTCCTCTTCTGCGTTTGAGAATATTCTCGATTGCAGCATATGCATCTGCCCAACTAACTACGCTCAGCGTTTGGATCCGGAGGCTACCTTTATCAAGTAATTATTCCTTTAAAGTTTCGCGAAGAATACAGTAAAAATGTGCTCTTAAGATTTACACATCAATTTCATGCATACTTATAATTTACAATAACCTTCTTCTACAGGCGCTTCTTACCAGAGCTGAAAAATTATCCTGCTCCGTACATCTTTGAACCGTGGACAGCACCCATAGATTTGCAGTGTAAATGGGGATGCATCGTAAGATTAATTCACTGGTTTACCAAAATTATCATAATTAATCATTAAATTAATTTCACTTTATCTGTAACAATAAGATCGGCAAAGACTATCCGACACCCATTGTTGACCACAGGACGATGTCACAAATCAACAGGGAAGAAATGATGAACATCCGTACGCGTTTGCATAACGCTCCAGTTCATCCTTGCCCTTCGGATACCAATGAAGCTCGTCAGTTCATGTGGCTGTCAGAAAACTGTGACCATGCCCACTAGAGTCGTTGTTGTATATTACAAGTACAACAATAATTATTAACGTTTAATTTTATTTTTGTTTTCCCTCTTGTTTTCTACTAGAACCTACTTTAGGTTTCATGTAATGAAACCTAAAGTAATATTTTTCAACAATAAGGTAAAAGATGCATTATCCATCAATCATAGTTTTTTGCCTCAGCTCCCTACCTGATGTAGGTGAATGGTAATCAATTTGCTAATTTTGCTAGAGTTTATAAATAAAAGGCGCCGAGCAAATTATACAAAACGCTAATCTACTTTTCAGAGGAAGTATATTATCAAAGAGTTAACGAAACTATTTCGTTAACTCTTTCGTGATTGGTACAACTTGCAGCTCCAGCAAATTATTGCTGTTTAACTGCAAAGGATCTGTTAGTTCTGCGTGCTATGTACCTGCAGAAATAAATGTCTTGAAGAAAATCTACTTATTTGTCTGTAACTATCGTGGGTGGAAGTTTACAAATGATAACTTCAAGACAAATGCTTGCAAGTCATTGTCATCTCTTTTAATCACCCCTTAGCAGGTGGATGCAGATGGATGACAGCAGATTAAGTTATCTTATAATTACAGTACATTTCCCTTACAAGAAGTCTGGGAACTAGATGTGTGTAGCTAATTATGTCTATAAAATAATGACTTGGAACCATCCATAACTCATAAATGTTTTTCATGATGTCTATGTTTACAAATTGTATTGGTGCTTCACAGTCATTCCTGAAAAATGACTCAAATTATCGAGCTTAAAAAGAACTCCACAAATAACTTTAAGCAGAATTAAATAAATGTTATGTAAATACATTCTACCTGAGAAACGAAAATTTAGTGCTAGTCGAAAGTCGAGTAGTATAGTAAGTCTCCGTTGTTACTCTATAGCATTACCATGCATTAATACTTTCGAAGGAGTTATAAATGTTACTCATTGTTGTTTTACAAATTCATGATTGTTAAATACTATATCTTGTATACTATTATAACCCGTAGATGTGGTGATAGATTGGCCTGAAAATGGCACCAGATGAAGTCCAAGACTGAAATGTTATCATTCCATCCCAAATTACAACATTTCGTCCAAAATGGTGTCTAATTTAAAAATGGATGTGAAATAACGTCAAAATCGTTTGCCTCCTAAGGAATACATATTGTTCCATTGTATCTACTATAAACATTTTTAAGTGTATAGATAAATATAATTAGTAAGTTAACTTAGCTATAGAACTGAAAAAAATGCTGCGTTGATCGGGACCCACACACTACATTGTACACATGACAATTATTCTATAGTGTATTTTTGTCGTTGTTTACTGCTAGAACTAGTTATTTTTATTGTTGTCTATACAGTAATAAATTATACTATTGTGTAAACCCCTCTAGTAGGAAGTTGGACTTCGACTGTTTAGATAAGTGCATTGTGTACTCTCGTTGGATCTATTATATGTGGTATTTTGAATAAGTTTTCAAATTTTAACTGTTCGATAGAAGTTTTAGATGGAATAAAAAAGCATGCCTAAGAAAATCACACTAACGTGCTGATTAATCATTCTTGAGAGAAACCCTAGGAGTGAAGGTCTACACTGTAAAAGACACTAAGTCAACCAAGGGAATGTCATGTTGCCCTGATGTTTCTCTGTGAAATTGTCATATTCCTCAATTCGTGTACAAATTATACAAAAACACATATATTGAACAATATAACGCATTCTTTTACGCTGGACTCAATAATCCAAGGACATACTATAGGCATTTAACTACAAAAACCCAACCACATAGTTAGGCAAGTTTATGGAAAACTTCATATGAATACTCTCTGATTTCCTTATCAACCATGAATTATGGCATGCCGATATGCATTAAAAGATCACTGGCTAGTCAGGCAAAACCCACAGTATTTTATAGACCGTCCAAATATCGTAATGAGAGCCCTATATAACCAGAGTAAATTAACGTGGACAGTTGGTTGTCAAAGCATAAAAAGAAACTCCTTCCTTATCTGCACACAACTTAAGTTCATACACTTGATATGACTCTGACCCAATCCTAACATTCATAAGCCTCATGTTAATCAACCCTCTGGACAATCTGTTTTCCCAGATTCAGTCCAAGTGTGCCCTACTCCGCGTGTAGCCATCATCATCGCCTCAATGGATTCATCAACACTCGGAAATTGCCATTGATACCGGAAGACAAGCCAAGCGCTTTCAGCTTTACCTTCGTCCGTCAATAAGTGCCGGTAATTAATTAAATTATTATTATTATTATTACAATTTATACATAATATCCACATTATCATTGAATGTTGCCTGAAGGTGAGGTAGTTTCTAGTTTAATGCCACTGCTAAGGTTGACAGGAAATCTGTATAGCCGGTAACTGACATTAACACCAGTAGGAACAGGTGCAGGTGCAATCCATAAATCCTTCCATGTAACTTTTACTCGGCTCTATTCCCTACCATCGCCTTTTTCCACAAACGCATATGTTTTTATTAATTTGGAAACGAAAAGCCTTCCACGAAAACTTCTAACGACTTCTCTCACGCATTGAATAACTCTACTCCTACTTAGACACACGCAAATTAAAATTAGCTATACACCTCAATAACTTCGCAATCACCATCATACACCAGTGTGTATAGTTAGCTAAAGAGTTTTCAATTTCATAGTTATTTATCCATCTCTCCTAACCGCGTTTATTACGCCGTGTCATTAGGTCTGAGAAATTTTCCCAACTTATTTAATCCCAAGTAAGCCCGACCCATGAATCCATTACCCACGTCCGTGTAACACCTAATTTCGAAAAATCCACAACTAATTCCAAAATCCCATTATCATTCCATTTGCCGATAAAAATCCCACTCCTTACCCAATTAGCATGACAGAGCTCTCCTCTACACAAAACGTCATTTCCACATGCTAAAAGTCACAACCCAACAAATTGTTTTTACCATTTACTTTATAACAATCAAAAAGATTCCCCCACCCCATTCATTAAAAAGCACATTAAAAAACATCTGCCTCCAAAACCCCCCTCCCCATATCCATAAAAAGTTCCCATCCAATCCCAACAATTCTTAGCTTACAAAATCTCACCTAAACCTAACACACCTCCACACATTTACTCTTATGAAACCTTACATAATACGCCCCAATAAACCCAAAAAGTAGAAACCAAAGACAGCTTTTCCACCGAACTCCAAGAAAAAAAGCAAAAACAACAGTTTACGTACATGCTTAAATCCACCTTAATAAATCCCGCATACATATACACTCATACAAATAAATTCCCTCAGAAGAAAATCCAAGAGTAATGTGAGACACACATCATCTGCAATGAATTAACATTAAATGAGTTCCATCATGACCATAGAATACGGAAAAAATCTTATATCATGACTTTTCTCTAGAATTCTATCCATTACGCTGTATTATACCATTCCCATGTTATTCAATACAGAAAACATAGCTACTAAAATATTATACATCCTAATTATATTCTATCCATGGTCAGGCATAGATTACTCCATAAAGCATAAACTATATACAAGTTTTTTCAGTGAAGGAGAACCTTTTTTACATCTCTCCCGTTACATCACTTCATAGCATATAGCCTTGTTACTTTTCGAATGTGAACACGAATCACACACGAACACAGCACCTGATTTACTCTTCATACTCTTTCCAGACTCCAGATGGAAATAACTAAATAAAAGTCTGGAATTCTTTAAAAATATTAAAGGTAACAAAAATACTAATAGTAATTGCTCATTTCTTTCCAGCCTTTATATTATTTACATTCCAATGCAGGCTCTTCTTGCATTAAAAATAAGTGTATACAATAGTATTAGTATTACTAATAGATCCACGTGTGTAGTAAACGTAGTTAAGCTGGAGCAAGGCTATAACATACGTATATGCTACTATACACTGCACTGTAGACATTTCCCTAAGCCCTAAATCTTGCCAAATAGCATTGCATGGAAAGAAGGGCAAGCACCTTGATAAAGCATATAGACATATAGCGCTGAGGTTCTTTATTGAGGAGCTTCAACGACGCAGTAATAAATACATTATATATACTTTGGATAAATCCGACTTCTTTTTCCTTCATGCACACGTTTGCTTGCACACTCATCAAGCAATTCACGTTCAGTGATGAAGTTAAAAAAGTATCAGTGGAGTAAAATAGTATAACTTAAGGAAATTTTACTTAATGATATTAAATAACTAATAGTCTCTCGTGTTTTAAGTTTTTTTTGTCCTGTGATTGTGGGAAATCGAGTATATTCAAGAGAGTAGAGTTTTTTAGTTGATTGTAAAGAGATTTCGTCATTGCTTTAAAAGTTTACTAGTACTCATTTAGCGTGTAGTGAAATATTGAGAGAGCTGAATCATTGGCCATTTATGTGAAATATATAGCAAGTGGCTAATGCTATCAGCGGTATCTTAAGTATTTGTATTAAATAGTGGACATAGGACAAGTACACAGTACACTCTACTGTGGAACAAGAAGCTAAAGTTTAAATTCCAAAAGTTAAAATTCTGCGTAAATACATATAAATTATATTAGTTGTGTTATTCTGTTTAGGGTGTTGTATGCAGATAAAAAGAGCTCTCTTGTTAGTTTGTAGTGGAATTATACCGCTGGGGTGGTTGAAAGAGTTTTAAAATTTATTGTGTTTATTGTATAGTGCGGTGTTGTTGGAAGGGAGAATTTTTAAAGAAAAACAATATGCAATAAATTATTAATAGTCCCCCGATTCTTGTGTAGTATGTATTAATTATTGTAGAAGCCATGCCAGTGAGTTTAATAACATTCTGTGAATGTTATATGAAGTGGGCAAATTCTGGGTTGAAAAAGTAAGTGTGTTTGTGGATTTTGAAGGTTTTTTTAATTGTTGTGAGGAATAGGTAAGGTGAGGTTAATTTGGGATGGGAATGGGGAGGAAGGTTGAGTTTATATTTAGAAAGGTGGGAGAAATTTTGGGATGTGTATGGAAGAAATTTTTTGGGATGGTGTTATATATGGAGGAGTTTTGGTGTGTTGATATGTTGCGGAGTGTGAGGTGTAGCTGAGTTTTATTTTGTAGGTTTTATGGTAATGTGTGTTATTGAAGTGGGAGGGATGTTTGAGTTATTGTTTATGTATTATAGAATTTGTGAATACTGTGTAAGGAAATATTTGAAATGGTGTTTTTTTTGTTTTGCAGAATTGACGTAGACTAAACGTGAGAGGAACGCCACATCATGGCAATTTTGGGGTACTTATTAATGTTCCTCCTGGTATTGCCAGGATCCTTCTTCATCGTTTTAGTGTTTGTGATGGCTGCATTGGGGAAATCCCTTGGGTTTAGAAAAACTTATGTGGAATTCCTCCTGCTATTGTTTAACTACGGGAAGGAGAGAATTGAGAGACTTGAGAGAGCTAAGCGGAAGGAAAATCCTTTGGATGAGGAAGAAGAAGATATTGACTTTGATGATGCTTCCAGTGAAGATTCTAATGAGCAAAAGAATTCAGCGGTGGAGGAAGAGACAGTGAAAGAAGGTGGTGATGGGGAGACGGAAACTGGAAAGACGCAAGATCAAAACCAGAATAAAACGGGTACTTTCGGGGGAGATGATGGTATTTTTGACTTCCAGGACTCCTTCGACTTTATTCAGAGTGGAATTACTGCCATTGTGAATGATCAAGTTACCCAGCGGTTTGCTTCCGAAGAATTGCGTTCCTGGAACCTTTTGACTCGCACGAATCGAAACTATGAATTCATATCGTGGAGACTGTCGTTGATTTGGCTGGCCGGATTCTTTATTCGTTACTTCTTCATGCTCCCTTGTCGTGTGGCGATTTGTTTCTTGGGAACGATTACACTCACCCTATTGACATTTTTCATCGGGTTGCTACCTCAGTCGGCGTTCAGAAAGAAATTGAATGACTATGCTTCAAAATTTTCTTTCAGACTACTGTCAAGAGCTTTTGCAGCCATCATTCATTATCATGATGAGCAGTACCGGCCTACCAACAGTGGAATTTGTGTTGCAAATCACACATCTCCAATTGATGTAGTTTTGTTAGCTTGCGACTCTACGTACGCTATGATAGGACAGCGTCATGGTGGCTTCTTGGGTATTCTACAACGAGCTTTAGCTCGTGCATCATCACACATTTGGTTTGAACGTTCGGAAATGAAAGATCGGGAAGGTGTTGCGAGGAGATTGAAGGAGCACGTTGAAGACAAGACTACATGCCCGATTTTAATTTTCCCTGAGGGAACTTGTATCAATAATAGTGCTGTAATGCAATTTAAGAAAGGTTCCTTTGAAGTTGGGGGTCAAATCTACCCCGTTGCAATTAAATATGACCCTAGGTTCGGAGATCCCTTCTGGGATTCCAGCAAGTACTCCATGTTGCAGTATCTCTACATGATGATGACCTCCTGGGCCATCGTTTGTGACGTGTACTACTTACCGCCGATGGAAAGAAGACCAGATGAATCCAGCATTGATTTTGCCAAAAGAGTAAAAGCAGAAATAGCGAAGAAGGGTGGTCTCATTGATCTGGACTGGGATGGACAGTTAAAGAGAGCACCAGCGAAAAAAGAGTGGAAGGAACAACAACAAGTTCAGTATGCAAAGAAATTAGTTCACTCACCCCGTCACTTAGTTCAGGCTGTTGATGACAGTCCGAATCCAAGCACATAAATGTTAATTAAATGTTAATTATTATCTGTGAATAACTTTTGTTCAAATATTTAATTATTATAATATTATTACAATACTACACGTACAGTACTACATTTCGTTGTTACTTCAGCCGGCCATTTAATCTGTTATATGCATTTTCGCGTCCGTGCAACTGAGGAGAGCATTTCATTTAAGATTACTACTAATTTAAGGCAGAGTAAATATTTTTCTGATATTGTCGACTGACGTATTTACTTATCGTAAATGAAATTTGTATTTTTCGCCTGACACTAGTATAAATGTATGAACGTGTCATTTTCAAGTATATTACGGTCGAGTTTTTGTTACGTATGGAGTAAGATGATAATGTACGTGTATGACTATTGCTGTAGTACAGTAGAAACACGCGAGTTGACGGGGATTTGCAATCAATGTTAAGGTTGATTCTAAGAAAATATATCAATATTTTGTAGATGTAGCATTTTTTTGCGAATGCTCACACCATAGAAATTACAACGTATATTATAAAATATTATCTCGGGTAGTCCTGTGAGTATATATACATCATCCGTTGTAGCCCATGTTGGTGGTTAGCATTGTATGCAGGAATAACCATTACTACTCGGGCAGATATTAATTACTAAAGATTTGTAATCCGTTATAGATGTTATCAAAATGTAGAGATTATATTTGTAAAGAGTGTGAGATAAAGTATTGAACTGATCCAAGTGTTTGTAATTATTAGGAAATTACAACCTTCGCCAGGATCGCTAAAATAATGGTTGGACTCAAATCTGTAACTTCAGAAAGCTATTTATATCCAGTTGATATACGACAATAAAATTAAGCATTACAGATGTAACATGTAACTCATGCCATCACCTACATATTATAATCATTTAAGCTTTGTCTCATGAGCTAATAAGTGCACGAGTGCATTTTTCATAAATCAACGTTTCACTTCGGTGATTATATTACCCACATCCTTTAAACCCACGAAAGATGACAACAGCTCCCGATTAGTTAAACCTCAAGCTAACGAACGTTGTACGTACTTAAATATCCACCTAACTCTCTTAAAACCTCTCGAGCTCAACAAGCGGAGGTTTTTCAACTTTCAAGTATGATTGACCATTTAACCTTCGGTCAATTATCCTTAAACTCAATCATTCATGATCATATATCCTATAAACCAGTAAAAAGTGAAAATCACATCATCAAATCTCAAGATCATGATTTCAAAAGACCTATGAGTAATCCCGATTACGTCCTTACGAAATCCTGACCCCTGTGCTTGTGGTTCTGATTCATGTTGCAATAGCAAACCTCCTAAAAAGTCTCAAGAACTGTAGGAATCCATTTACTTACTCACAAGTCACAAACAGTGGACAGGATCATACAGCTTCTACATGTATACCTACTTTGAAATAAAACACAAGGGGAAGCCATCTGAACGCGGGCCATCATTGTTTTCAACCGGCAAACCTTCGTAATAGTATTACCAACAGCTCAGCAGATGTCTCCCACTGTTTTGTAAAAATCACGCAACCATTGTTGTAACGTTGAGTTAATTTAACTCATGAATTATATGCACCAAGACAATGATTTTACTGTTTTTATAGTCGCATAAAATCCAAACTTCGTTTTAAGACATCCCGATAATTCTCATTTCATCACTGCTCAGAATCTTCAAAATATTGCAATTAACTCTCAACGTATCTCTGTAATTGTAAGTCCTAGAAACAGACATTTGTAGTCCTACCTCCTACCAACTCACTTATTGTTATTTACCTATACGGATACAAGTAAACTAAACTACTACCACTCAAACAACTTTTTCTGCAAGTTACATCCGTACCAAATGATCCCACAGGATGGAGGCTTTTTATGCAATATCCGACTATATGTATATTTTATCTCTGCCTATTCACAAAAGATTCATTCATATTTTAGAGACTTCAATCTACACTCCTACGTCAACGTAACCTCAATAAATTAGCAAGTCAACAGTTGTGAGTAGTGTGAACAAGATGGCTAATAATGTAATATAAGAACTTCTTTCAAAATCCCAAAAGGTTGACGGGCTGTGTACAAAACGTTAAAAGCCACACGTATCTCATTTTTGGAAATCATTAAGTATTTAAAACGCTCAATCCTAGTGACGTAAATTGAAAAATTGGGTATATAAGGCAACTACTGCTATTAGGAAGAAAATTATAGGGAAATCAGTAGGAGGAAAATAAAAACACACACACCTACAAAAGGAAGCATTCACTCAGACCTACTCCCTCAGCAGTCTGCCCGGAAAGGAAGGGAAAGCAAGTGCAAAATTTTATTAGTAGTATACCCCCGCCATTATAGTATATAGAGTAGTAAAATCTACAGAGGACATTAATGCTCGGAAACTAATACATTTTTAAGGACCGAGCCCGTCCCTCACATTGGCCAATTGTCAGAGAACTCTCCAACGCAGTATTATGGACCTGGCAATGAATGAATAAAAAGGATTCATGCTCACGTATAAAACTGCCTCTCCGCAGAAAATCTAAATTATGCAAGTTTCCCCGAAATTGACAACAATAGAGACATGAACTCCCTTTCACATGAACTTTTCCACATTCTACCACTTTTCCTTTGAACCTCAACAGCGTCAACAACAGTCCCTGAACTTCTCCAGCCATACACTTAATACATTCCTGCTTCCAAGGGATTTACCTTTCGTACATATAAAAGTACCTTGCTCAATAATATTTTCCTCTGCATTCAATTCCATAAACGAAAGGAAAATATTTGGGTATAGTTTAGAAAAAAAGGTGGAAAACTGCACTTATGTAACTCTATACACGAGATATAGGATTTCATTTAAATTCTTATAATATTATATACCCAGCAAGAATTTCCATTCCAAATAACTTTCTGTTTTATAAAATCCGGTATAGAAGTTGGAACCGTTCCAAATCCTAGAGTGCCAGAAGCCATCTTTTCCATGGAATAAAAAGTGAAGAGTGAAAAAATCTCTTAATCAAATGAAAGTTAAATATTTTAACAATACATTCTTTTCATCAGCATCAATAACATCCACGCAGTGAACAACACGTCGGCTCTCGGCTCATCCACCTAAAGAATATTCGAGTCAATCTACATATTCTATACATGTAAAAAAAAAGATTAAATCCAGAAAATCAGGGCTGGTTCCAAAAAAAGAATATTACATGCAATGGATTCATTCATTAGTTTTTTCAGTCATTAGACAAAGTGTTGTATAATGGGTGGTATAAAAGGAGACGAGCAAGCCCCAGCATCTCCGACAGAATGTCTAAGCTGACCAAAAGAAAAAGGAGCATAGTGCCGAACGATAAAAGTAAATCAAAGCCGAAAGGGGAAAAAACAGGGGTAGGGTGATAAATATCATCTCATTGCACATCAACATGTAAAAATTCAAGTTTTTCCTGACCATCTTTAGAATCAACTCAGGATAGCATGTGTATACCCTCATCTCATCCATTCACTTTGTACCTAAACATATTCAACTTAAGTTTACTCTTATAAATATACATATTATATCAACTTCATCCATTTATCTGCTCAAGTGTGCTGTGTTACAAGGAAAATGCAAGAGAAGACAAGCAAGTTTATAGAGTCAAAAAAGGAATCTTCACTGCAGAACAACAATCTTTCAAAATGCATGTATGAAAAGAGCATATATATATTTAAATACAAGGAGAGAATTCAACCCTTTACGTTTACTTTTAGTATGAGCTCATGTGTCTGCATCCAAATTGAGGGATATGGGGTGCTTGTTTTTTTTATTTTACTTGTATATACATATACATAATATGTAGAGAAACTCTCATCATCTTACAGCATCATCTATGTTGCCAAGAACAAGGAGTAAATCGATCTTGGCAAGTCTCATTCCACCGAGGGTGGCTTGGCAACCATGTGGCGTTGGAAAGTCTACCTGGGCGTCTGATGACCTTGTCCTTGGCGGAAGCAAGATTCAAGCTCTAACTCTCCAGAACGTCCTCTGACTTTTCTCTCTCTCTCTCTCTCTCTCTCTGTACCTCTTCGTCTCTCATCTGTTTCTCCCTTTTCTGACGTTGGTTTTTAAATTCTTTTATCCAATCACTCCATATAAAGTCTCCAGTATTTATATGGCTTCGTCAATAAGAGCTCACACACATAAGAGCAATCTCTCATAAAAATCTCATCTTTTTACCTATACCATATCTTTTAAAGCACAACCAGCCCCTCAAGTCTCGTACTCTGGAAATGTTGTTTTTCTTTCCCAGAAATCTTTACACATCCCTTGTTTGCTTATTCTTCTACTATTTCAATTGATGATTACATTTTTATTCCATGACAGGTCCCATGCATATTTGACCTTTATGCAGTTTCCATTTACACTCTTCCAATATCCAGCTCTTTTTTAACACATCACATTCCTTTATATATGAGTGTAGAAAAAATTCAATGAATATATTATTTTCTATATATTTAAATCCATACCAACCTCATGAATGTTTTTTCTTTCAATGCAGTCGAAAAATGCACCATTTGTTCTGCTCACATCTCAACCATGTGTTGAGTGTTTGCAGGTGGAAGGAGATTGGGATCGGATCATATATCTTGGAATACCATGATTTAATTTTGCATGTAAATGGTAACTACTTTTTGAATACTTTTACAATGCTGGACAATAATTCCATGGAAATATTTTTCACTCACATTATACAAAAGAAGTAGCTAAAAAATTTCATGGCGAAATTAATATTAATCCTTTTCAGCCAGCGGATGTTTATCAACTATATTATAAATAAATTATTGTCGCTCATATTATTTACCTCCGCTCATATCTCTAACACTAAATATTCACACGCAACTGTACTTAACTGGGTATACAGATAGGGTGTGATTATATAAGTACAGGGAACATTCATATGAAATGCGTCAGAGCAGAATAATTAAGGAAAACAAAGTTATTAAATGATGGCAACTAACAATATAATATGAGTGCGTATTAAAATAATTTTTATATTTATGAATATGTACAACCTTTTAATACTCAAAATATTCCTTGGGTGAGTTTTAGTTTTGTTGGAGGCCGCGAAGAAAATGATTAATTTTTGCATAGAGTATAAGACCGTAAAGTCTGTAATAATTCTATTACTACGGTAAAGCATCAAGTTAAGTAAATTTTAACACTACCCTGTACACTATTAGTTCCATATTTTTTTTTACTCCTTCAGGCGAACTTTAATAGTTGCAGTTAAAGTTTGCTCCTCACCTGAGCATGATAATGAGAGAGGCATACATAGAATGTTTAGATATATATAAGTTATTTGGTAAAAATGATTAGCAGTAGTAAAGAAATGATGGCATAGTTAAATATACAGGAAAACTACCAAGTTTAACAACATACGACGTTTAATGACTCTTTGACATGTCAAATGTGTTGTGTGAGTAAATATTGATGGGGAAGGAGATGAGTGTGAGTGAGAATTTTACTAACTATATATAGCTATTATTATATAGTGTACAAGTACAAGCCAAAAAGTCATTCTAATCAAATGTTGAAAGTGAGTGTGTGAGCAAGGATAAATTGCGTTCCAAATCAAGCAGATGTTTCTACATAAAATACTGTTGAAAAATTAAAGGGGAATTTTTAGACTCGATGGTATTAAAAAACAGCTAAAGCCAGTGTAATATGGTGGTGTTTTGGTAAAAACAACCCGTGTGGTGAATTTTGCGGAGGGTTTATATAGATAGTGAAACTTTGGAGGGAGTTGGAGGAAGATGCGGAGAGGAGATGAAATGCCCTGTTTCTAAGCACGTGCAACCTTCACAAGGTGAGGCACTCCATTTTGACGTCCTCACAAGGTTGCTTTCCAGCAGCTTTATTTAGCCGCAGCGTCTCTATATATCCTCTCACTCTGTATGGAAGTTAGCGAGATAAACTTATCATGTACATAAATAAGTATTACACCCTTTCCCTAATAATACCCTCCATATCCAATATAGTTCGTAAGAACTTTTACGAGTGAGCAAAGTCACCAGGGGTTTTCTCTCTCTCTCTCTCTCTCTCTCTCTCTCTCTCTCTCTCTCTCTCTCTCTCTCTCTATTACAATCTACTATTATACATAATATACCCAGACTTGGGTGTGAAAGAACGAAAAAGAGAGGAAGAGTTTCAGAGTAAAATACTCTCACAGTTTGTACAACACAGTCCTCATCATTTATTGTACGAGTGCTAATAGTCAGTTAATACCCACGCATAAATGTGCTCTAATATATGTTTATGGTCCTCTCATTCCTTATATTCTACATCTGACAAATGACATGTAATTTTTAGAATATTTTTGCTCTAAAAAACACTACGCAAGAGTTCTTATTTTTGCTATAAGCCTCGAGAGGAAAAATTATCCCTATAATTGATAATTAAGCTTATGTAAATTGATTCCGGGAAAGAAATTAAAAAGCATGATTACACTATTCACTCGTTATTGGACGTCCATACAGTTAAATTGTGCAGAAGCTCAAGTATGCTTCAGGCTCCGAGTTAATTTATGACAGCTGACAATGAGCTCAGTGCATTTGCTAAAAAATTGTTTAAATCCTTCACTCCTTTTACTACTTACGTGTATAATATACGTGTATACAGTTAATGCTATCGTAAATGAATGCTTACTCCAATCCCCAATGACGGCATCAATTACCGCAGCGGCCACAAAGTTAATTGGTAATGTCAAAAATAGGTCAGGTATATAGTAAATGATTAGAAAAAAATTAACCATTAACATTTGCAAGTGAAACATATACACTAAGGAAAAAGTAACACAACAGATTTAATTCCTCCAAGCCTTTTTCATTTTACTGTCACTATAAAAAATGTCTTCAAGAAAGTTAAAATTAAAAATATATAAATAAAAAAAGTAAGGCCAAGCAAAGAAGCAAAAACTCTTTATTAGTTCAATTGGACGACTAAATATACATGATTTTGCCAAAAGCCCAAAGACATTTATCCTTTAGTAATAATTATTCTACATCCTTTCATCTAAAAGAAGCATTGACCTCGCGCTAACTTTCATTTGAAAACACTTGATTTAGATAAATGAAATCAACGCTTCTGACATTCTGCACTCTGGGATAAAGTACAAATTGAATAATAATACTTGCGTAAATTTCTAAAGGACATATGTACATGCGAATATTATATGCCTAATCACCATATCAAGTTCAAATACCTTAAATATGTACAACTTAATAGTGTCGCCTCAAATTTTTATGAAAGTCACAAGGCAACAAAAGAGTCATTGCTGACAAAGCTAAATACACATAAGTACGTGTTTTTACACGATTCTCTATGATTTGCAGTTTTATCTTATTTTGTGATTTAAACCCATATTTCAAGGTAACAAATTAAAAAAGAAAACAATTTCATTCTTGGTGGTTTTGTTACCTTGAAACATAAATACGTACGTACCTATAAACTAATTCCACTGAAATGAACAGCGAAAAATTATAACACTTTACATTGGAAGGGAGTTAAACTGAAAAAAACTGCTCCTTCCCATTAATTTATGTAACATTTAGAAATACAGGGAAGTTGGAAAAGTGACCACGTAACATTATCAAATAATCTCAGCAAAGATTATACGAGGAATTAATCCAATTTGACTCTCATATTCTCCAAGCTTTTCAAAATTGTCTCGGTGGAGTGAAGAGATACGGTTCAAGGTTACTATGCACATGTTAACATACATATACATACCAAGGAAGAAATGTTAGTAGGCAATTATGAACAAATGCAAACAGCAATGCTCTTTATAATCAGCAGTTTTACGTTGAGTTGTACCTGGAAAAATAATATATTTTCAGCTGTTAAAATGAGATTAGATATACACATTGGAACTTTAAAGCCTCGTAATTTATCTGTACAAGCTGTCACGATCATTCCTACCACAGGAAAGAATGTCATCATCGTTCACTATATAGAAAGGTGCAGTAGGAAGTATAATATAGGGACACATTCTTATGAGATTTTTGATTGTATTTTGTGCATCGCAGAAAAGTGTCTGCTGCTTCACAACACTTCCCGTACAAAACTTTTTCCCATGTAAAACTTATGCAATGTTGATTATGAAGACGAAGGAGTCATAAAAATCGCAACAAGGTGACAAGTGACGCTAAAACTGTGAGAAAAATTATTTTCAATCAGAATTATTACTCCCAGCCAACTTCATCAAACAGTTATTTGAGGATTTACGATTTATATGTCAAAAACAAAACAAAAAAAAACGTTGAGCAAATACAAGGTGAATATTTATTCAATGAATGATTTGTAACTGGGATAAAAAGCTTAGAAAATGGATTATTTGGTCTAGAATATGTAGTATCTATTACACCCAAAAGGTATCTAACTCACGAGTAAATATGGTCTTGGGTTGACGGGCTGATGATACATTCAGACCATAAAATGTGCGATTCTTCTTGTATTGTCATGAATTGATCCAAAATTTATTCTCTCAAATTAATTTTATGCTCCATTGTATTTGTGCTGTTTATTGCTTCCTCGTTGAATTCAAAATTGAAGTTTATTGCACAATTAAGTGAGAGCAGAGTCTGAGTTGAACATGGACTACAGGAAAAGGCTTGGGAAAAAAGGCTTCCCAGATATACACTCCATAAATACGGATTAATATAAGTCTGCTGTGCTGGGGAGTAACCATAAAAATGTTTCGTATGTAATACTTTGGTAATTTGACAAGATTCCTCTTCTAGGTAATTGATCTCCATCATTTCCATGTAAAAAAGATCAAGTCCCATGAATATGTTGGAAGATTTAATTTTATAGCTCCATCTGTACTACACAATTAACCTTTCTATGGCTATCCGTCAATGTGTAGTAGTGTGGTATTAGCAAGTCAGCCGTCGGCAAAATCCAAAAGATTCATTGATGAAAATCTGCTGGTTTGTTTCACCTGGGAATTTTATAGTACATGCTTCATTCTCTATAGACCCTCACCTTGTTTTACAAAGAAATACGGGGATAGTTAAACACAATGGTACTTATTAACCTGCAAGCAACTTCAGGTTAATGTAACGTTCTGTCGTCTTCTTCTTCTTGTTCTTCAGCATCTTCAATACAATACAGAAAGACCAATGTTGTAGATGAGTCGTGGAGAAATAGCCAAATAGACAAGTAACCATTCTACGACCCATCTCACACATATAGGTACATACTTATGGACATGTGTAACACGTACATACCTACGTATGTATATATAATGTATCTTTGTACGTAGCATAGGTTTAATACAAGTAGAGAGAAAAAACAAGAAAAAATCCACGAATTCCCATTTGATGTGAATCAGAAATGTTCACAGAGCGGTTTTCACGGGACAAACGAGAGAGATTGTTTTTTAACAAGAGATTTCGGGGACTACTCTCAGTATACACTCTCAAGCTCTTTCATTACACATTATTAACATTCAACTGTGTGTATACACTCACAACATGGGGATTTAAAGCTCCGTAATTTCTTGGGGTGTTTTAGTCCACCGTCCAACGTTTACAATTATCTCTACACATTTTATTACACATACACATAATAATTGCATACGTACATACATTGCTGAACGTCATGTGCAAATGTTGTGTGTATAGAGCTTCTCTCATAGCTTCCAAGACTGCACACATGTATGGAGACCAAACTCAAGTATAAAAATGCAAATGAGTTTCGCCAGAGAGAAAGAAGAAAAAAATGAGAAAATGGGCTTGCCTTCTCTTTTGATTTGACTGGTCGTTCTCAAGAGTCAGTCAGTGAGAGGAGAGTATCCTCACATGATATCACTACTACTTGGACTATGGCTTTCCTTCAATTCACAATCACTGTCTACTGTTCATTCTTGACTTATTTACTTGGCCCTGAGGTATAGTATTATGGCTTGTATGGCAGTCATGCTTTTAATTCTATACGTCGTATATGCACCAAACACACGCACACTTATTCTTAGATTTTTCATCAACTCCACACGGGCCTTTTACAGTTGGATTTGATCGGGTAAAGCCTTCAAGATTGTTTGCCAAAAATTTACATGTCACTCTGTAAGTGCATATAGCTTCAACGGATACATTTTTTTGGTAAATGACTGAAAAAAATTAAAAAAGATACAAAAATAAAATATGTAAGCGGCAATGCAACGCTATAGTACTCCCGGTTCTCGGCATAAAAATATATTCTCCGTGTAAAATAATGTTGGAGGGATATTCATATCTCTTAACTTTTATGATTTAAATCTAAAAGCTCATAAATTATGATCTATTCATATATTGCCATAAGGAACATTTATTTTTTTACTATGTCTGTACACAGATTCCAATCACGTCGATTAGGTAAATGATTATACGTGGTAAGAGAATGGATTATGTAGGAGTAGATTATGTCTAAAAGGCAGGGGAATGAAACGGGAAATAAATTGGAAGAGTCCGTATCTTAGAAATAAATTGCCTGCTCTCCTACCAATAAGGAATATGAAACTACATTTAAATGCATAAATTGACCCAACCATCAAAATAAGTTGAATGGACATCATCCGAGGCTATTTATGTAACATCTTTTACGTATAACCACCCAACTTAAACGTATGCAGGATTGTCTATACAAAATCCACGGATTCTTTGTAGCTCATTGAGTACAGTCATTAAGATTAACATACATTGTAAACATGGGTACTACCCAGGTCTTACGTAATTGTAAAAAAAACCTTTTTATTTCCCCACTCTTACCATAGCCCATGCATAATACTCTACAATAAAGGTGTAGGTAGATCTTGAATAATAAATTCTATCCATTCATGAAATTTTAGAGTGAAGCTGCAGAGGGGAAAAAAAGTTGAAGCAAAACTTTTAAGTGTGGCAACAAAGTTGTTTTTTTATTCTCCAGCGTATAAAGCAAGAATGACTAATCAATGGGAGTCACCTCCTATGCAATTTGGACTTAATCGAAAAGCCATTTTCTGCACGAATTTTATTTTCATCTAAGTTATTCATACAAAAGCTATTATACTCATCATTCATACTTTATAAAAGCTTGGATGATTTTTTTTATCCTTAATTCATCTCTCACCAGTAAAAAAAAAAGTTTTGACCGGTAATAAATACTAACATTATATTTTTCGCTACGTATACAATACAACATACATTCTCTACACAATATTCCTGATACTTCTGCTAATTTGGGGGGAAAAAGTAGTCAAAATTGTCCTTACATTAAAAGAGCTAAAAATTGGTGATGCTATCGGACTTGAATCTGTATAGCATATAGCTAGTCACATACAAACGTCTATGAACTTTGGCAAAAGTCGAGAAGGGTTAAGTTGGAGCCATAATAATATAATGAGAGTGCAGGTCTAACTATACGCACTTGTAAACAACTCTCTTGATAATAGGGATGCCACCCTGCGATTTAATTTGAATATTGGATTTTTATCTTGCGGTTAAACACGGATATATCATATTTTATTATGGACCCCAACAACAACCGACCAACCGTTGAGTAAAAAAATTTCCTTCAGTACCAACTACTACCATTCCTCGGCAATTTTTTTTCTCCATCCATATACCTAAATCAGCGGAGCTTTTATTATGGTCGATGACGACATCGGCAATTATTACTCGCTACGGAAGGGCCCTTCCTGTAAAACATATACGAACACATTACGAATGTATTGGTTGTCTTCGTCTCTCTCCTCTCCTCTTCTTTATATGCTTGTCTCCTTTAGTTTTAATCATACAATTTTAGCCTTGATGAGTTTTACTATACATTTATGTCTTGATGAGTTTTTCCATATCTACATGTATTTACATATATTTTTATAGGAACACACTCTGAGGTATAGGGAATATTGTATAATTATAGCAACTAAAAAGCAGGCTTAGGCGTTTATACAAGAAGAGAGTAAGAAGTACTTTTTTGCACATACAATGTACACAGTATGTACATATTCATGTATGTATAAGAACGAAGAGTGGAGACTCTCATTTGAACCATGAGTTCAAATCAGGATGATTTTTAGCCTCTGGTTATTACAAGCAGAGAAGTTATAATCAGGGTATAAGTGTAGGAGGTTTATGGTTGTATTTTCCGCATCTACTACACACTTGCCCTATTGGTATATCCCTACCTACTGCAAAATGAATGAGTGGTTATGTGCCTGGGAGGATAAACTAATAATGTGAAGTATATATGATAATGATATAATGTGCTATAAAATTAACAGTTTATTTTTTTTATATTCATTCCTATTGTTTTAACCTTTAATGTTTTTATGGTTGGGAGTAAATACTTTGGTGTTTATATGTATAGTCCATAATATGTGAAGCTCCTATCTAATATTGATATAGGAAACAGACGGGTACTACTACTTGCTAAACGATGTGTTACATGAGAGCATAACTCATGCAAATATACGTATAACTATGTGCTACCACTATATTAGCCATAACAATTTCCCATGTTTGCATTTTTGATTATGCATAAACAATGGAATAGTCCATGGAGTGTCTAAACTGTAGATGAAGTCAAAGTCAAAGCCCAGCGAGATAACATTGATGGGGATGAACATTTTGATGCAATTGCTCTTGTCCTTAGAAGATCATAGTGGGTCTGGTGCATCTCCAACTTATATCAGTGTCTGGTCTGCGAAAGCTTGGTCTTGATAAACATATGGTGGCTATTACTACTATACAACACTTGTTAATAATTTCTATGTACATAAACGTATGGGGGAGTACGTATACATGTTAGTTAGTTATACATTCCCTTGCATAAACACTATGGAGGAAACAAGATCATTGACTTATCAGGTGGGTGCGGGTAAAACGGGTCATAACAAATTACAATGAGCTTACAAACATTAGAGTAGCTTGAAGCCAAAGCTCTTAGGACTTGCATTTTTTCTCACTTGAGGTAACTTTGTATGTGTGTAAGTGTGTGCTATCAACCGGAATTTATTAAATACTGACCATTGACATTCTGTTCAAGCGCGACAAGATCATTTCTTTTTATGCTTTGGGGAATGAATTTACACATTGAACCCAATTTATTCTCTATGGACCTTCAAATATTAACAATAAAAGTCTCATTGAAAAAGGCTCGCGCACCGTATGGTGTATACTTAAAATATGCGAAAGGACACGCCAGTGTCTTACAACCATATATTGTGTAAGTAATTTAGATGAAATTAACGGAAATGAGAAAAAATACATTATTGACTTTAACGACATTAATAAAATGATTTGACTCAAATGAGAGTCCCTCAAGTAATTGAAACTCCACATGATTTCCTCAACCTCAATAAAAAAAAGGTGGGGGTGTAGTCTCCATCTTGTTGACATTAAAGGACGAGTATGTACAAGGAAATCATAAATTTTTTCGCGGTGAAGGAAACTTGGATAATCGTTGACTGTCTCCAGGTTCACCATGCCCATGCAATAACATACAACCAAAAGCATTCGACAGTGACAAAGGGAGAGGTAGACAAAGCTATATGAATGTAAATCGACAAGTCAACCGACGATGTCATGCATGCATGTGTGTAAACTTCAGGTAAATAATATTTACAATGAACCATATACTCCTACGACCAGGTCCTCTTATTCTCTTCAACTGTAATAACTATGGGGACACGTGTGCAGTTTCTGTGGGTGATTTCATCCTCAACTTTATATACGTATCGTATGAGTAGCTCTTTAGACCCTTTTGTATCCACATGCTGACAAAAGTGTTCGTCATTACGTAACATCCAGGGACCTGGAGTTGTTAAACGTGCTATATTTCTCAAATGCTCTTATTATTTAGGACTCAGGAGCAAAAAATTATTTGCAGTTTAGTTTAAGTATAGAAATAGTTTGCATGAAAAAAGAGTCGAGAGCATTCGTTCCTATAAGTACACAGTATGTATGAGATATATGATGTTTTCTGATGGCACCATGACTATGAGTAATATCATGGTTATTCCCCTTTAGACGCTTCCAGCCAGACAGAGAAGCCAGGATATTTTCCGTTAGGTACTATTATTCAAAGAAAAAACCGGTAACACTCATGCATTTCACCCGTGAGCCGTGGGCTCAAATCGGCAATTTGCAATGTCACTCTTTCCAAACGGGAAGAGAGATACGAATTCGGAACTATTTCGGAGAATCCACGCTTTCAGACAAGTGCTTGATACACGCAGGTGTACATATTGTTTTATATGTATAATTACTTGCGTTGCACATATTATGCAGATACATATGTGCATATGTATATGTAATTGCTGTGTAGAGAACTAAGGGATTTGACGAGTATTTTATGGATCTTCTAGTTTATTTATTCCTGAAATAACAACAGCTTTGTAGCTGTGGCTTTTTTATTGATAGGAATATATTGTACAGAGTGAACTCCCTTTGTTGAGGATAGCTTTTGCTATATCCATTAGTATATATAAGGGAATAATAATGTCGAGACGGTTGTGTTGTAGACAGGACAAAGTAAACGAAGCCATGGTAATCGCTCGTTCCGTAGCACAGGAACCAATATCACATGGTGTAAAGTTCATTTGAATTTGCATATACAGAAACTTTGTAAATGTGACCGACCAGAACTTCTCCCTCGACAATGGTACGACTACACACACATATTGGCGAATAATTAACCACCAAGGTACAAGAGCAACGTTGGACTTTTCCTGCCTTTTCATCTACACAGCAATATATAAGGAACACTACAACCATATACAAAGTCAGGCCTAGACTAGAAGGAATATGCATTGAGAACAAGGCAATTGTCAGTCCTCTCCACTATTGCATAGGAGCCAACTAAAACTTGCAATATGATTATTGTAAAGTAAATTGTCAAGTTGACGACCGTTTATTTATTACTGTACACTGCCAAATACACTGTCTATACATGCTACAAAGGCTCACACCGCCAATCCTCATCATGTTAAAGCTAACCTTGCTTGATACATTTGTTCAACGGGATATTTCTCTGTATATACAAACCTTGTTGTGCAATTCATGAATGTATGCAGAGGGAAAAAAGGATTGTTTCTCACATTTGTATATCTACATACATAACTTTGAATTTGCATGGATGAATAGCACAAGTTTTTCAACCCTAAACTTATTTCCTCCTCCCACTGTCGATCACATATGCATTTCTATTTTAAAAGTACCTTCTCTCTACTAAAATGGTTCCGGATCTGAAAATAGTAATCGCTAAACAAATTGAGACATTAAGTCTGCACACACACCGCGAACTTGTAGAGAAGTTACCATATGTCAACAATTTTGACCAACTCGGAGATCTCATCCAAGGTTTTGTTTCTTAAACGCTTCATGTTAAATTGTTATGGTGGTGATATTTCCTTGAGAACCTTTTACATCATGTTCTTGAATAATATAGATACCCATGATGTGGTTAATTATTCTCTGATGAGATTAATTTACTAGAATATGACTCTCACTTTGACACTCCACACTTTTTAAGGTAGAAATTTTAATAATTTCCGATTATCTCACCTTTACAAATATTTAAAGTAGTTGGCAGTATTTTGCCTGCTTTTTAAAAAGACAGCAGAGTGTAAGAAAAATTATCTGACGACAAACACTTAAATATGCGAGAGAGCTATTGAATAATAAATATTGAGTATACACAAACAGTCAAACAGTATAAGCAGAATGGCTAAAATACTAGTAGATATATAGGGACTTTATTACAGTTGAAGCTCCAAGGTCCATAAGGTTGTTTATGGTCTCAAGAAAAAATATATTGTCCCTTCACATATCTACCACATCTATTCATTCTATTCCCACATTCGCTTCTACGCATTTCCGTGAGGTGAAAAAAACAAATCCAAAAACACTAATTCATTGACAAGATCTCGTATAAAAACATTTGCATCTGACATTCGAGTGAATAGATACAGGGATAAACACCCATTTTATTTCACCATGCCTCAATGAAACTGAAGGTTACCTAAGGAAGAAAATCAATGAATCGGCAAGGAAATTACCCAGGAAATGTGACAAAAATCTCCAAATGTATCCAAACCCAATCAGTAAAGTCTCTGACACTTCACTAGAATCAGATGAATCAGTGCTGTAAAAGACAAAAAACTTGAACTGAAGAAATACTATTTTTTTTCTATCTTCATCTTCATTGCGACTTGATTTCAACCTTAAGAAAAAAGGGGGGCAGCAAATGTCTGAATATTTTAGACAAACTTCAATAAAGACCTACAGCAAAGGTTGTACAAACAAACTCAAAAGAGGTTATAGGTAGATATGCATGCACACATAGTATAAACGTTCAACATCCATCCATTCTATATATACGTGGAAATGTTTGTTTGAAATTGGAATGACCGAGTCAGAGTGAGTCTATGAAGAAAGAATTTGAATGAAGCTCATGGCAGGGTTTCGGTATGCAACCTTTAGGGATTTAAAAAGAAGATGATGCATTCGTATTCATGGAATGTAAGTTATTTGAAACGTTTCTACAATTCCATTAAGTCAGCATCCGAGCCACAAAGAGTCTTGACCAAAGCCGAAGAGTGAGTGAAAAAAAGGTGTTTTCACAAAAGCAAAGGCCAAAAAAGCAAAGAAAGGATTCGATTGGGTCAACAAAACTAAATGGTTGATAGAGAAAAAGGGTAGAGAAAAGGTCCACCTATAACACTCAAGGTATTTCAGCCAAACATAACCATCAGCTCAAAGTATAACCTTCCCGTCAACTTTAATACCTTAAAAGAGACAACAGACCTTCAAAAATCCCTAGATACATACTCATTCTCATACACAATACCACAATACTATCCAGACGTTCTGGAGGAGATGCATGCCTTTTCCCTTCACAATAATAAAGGTTCATACATCCAACATACTATACTATACTTGTAGGCCCTCGATCCCCATACAATGAACAGAAGGTCTGCACCTCCAGCCTTATACACAGCGTCATTCAAAAGTTATGTAACTGTTGTTAGCTTTCTCTGACGATGAATCCGCACCAAAAAGCCTTCCTATAAAAGCTTCCCAACCAAATCTCTTCTCATTGTCAGCAGAAATTCAAACTTCCATCCTCCCATCAAGCAACTGCTGACCAGTCCCGAAATCTATATAAGTATAAAAACTCCCGTTTAATGCCAATACCGTGTATGGTTGAATACTCCTCAATTCCTCACCATGTGTCTTCGTATACGCCACCAGCCACATTGCCGTATAAAAGTGTAGGTATCAACGCTCACATCATTTTTATACAGCAACGATATATATACAATGACGGTACTATGTTATGTATTCAGTTAAGCCAGCCCCACTAATAAATGTAAAGATAAGTAAAAAGCATAGTGTAGGTGCTTGTATATATGTGAGCTCCATTCTCTGTATGCGATGACATTGGCCTTTAGATCAGATGGGGCAGGTTTTTCGTTGAACAAGGCACGAGTATGGGGGAGGAAGGTTGTCAGATTCTACACTGTATAACATTCCCTCTGTGGAAAAAGCCTCTATATATGTACTTTACTATATATTAAGAATAGCTTCCATACACACACACACACACCAAAATACAAGCCTTTGCAAGTTTTAGCTTTGCCTTTTCTCTACTACTCCCCATTTTATATATATTACAAAATCATATGTGTGATGCTCGACTTTTTCCCATGTATACACCGCACACACACACACATGACACACACTATAGCATTTTCTCTGTTGTACATGTATATAACGTTGAGGAGTGAACGAAAAGTAGAAAGGAAGAGCGAGGCAGGAACAGCTTTTGCTCTTTCAGTTGCAGTTGTACTCACACTACTCAACTGCTCACAAAAGCTAATATAGAAGTTCTAGTAAAGGGAGAGAGAAAGAGAGAGAGAGGAGAGCGACGGAGATGAGTGGCAAAAATTGCAAGGGCTTAAGGTATATCCACACACTTTACTGTATATACAATGCAGTGTGAGTGAGTGAGTAGTGGAGTAGTAGTGGAAGCTTGAGCAAAAGCACTACCACACTATATGAAAAGTGTTTGTGTGAAGACGTTGTTGTTAAAAAAGAATCACGAGAGAGACAAGAAGAGAAGTTGACTCAAAGGAAATGTTTGAGCTGAGCATGGTGGCAGTGCAGAAGTGGTGAGTGGTGGTGACCGAAGAAGACACTGCTGTGGTATTAAGATTCAAGCAAGTCTCCTGTATATTTGCCGTGTGCTATAATATGTCTCATCTTTCTTTATGAAAGAGAGGATGGACAAACGTTGACGTCGTCATCGTCGATTCATCAGTGCTGAAATATTATGGTGTTTGCCGCATATAGTCACGCAATTTTCTTTTTGCAATTTGCAAACGTTTTCAAACTTGTTGAATTAATTATTATGAGCCATTTTTTAACAATAATAATTATTATTAGTGATATATTATAGTGACCTGGAACGGATGAGAGGTTACAGTGTATAAACGTAAATGAGAATTACAAGGACACCAAGGTCGAATATTGTAGGAGGAAAAAAAGGTGTTGACATTTATATATGTGTGGATTTTACCTAACATGGATTTCGTGGATCGTGGTTGAGAATTCTAAATAAGAAATATATATATCTATATAGTGGACAAAACTACGCTGTGGTGGTGAAATAAAAGTTTTAACTTCCAAAGCTCTATATATAGGAAATGTTGAAGGTGGGGAAGTACGTATTTTGTCAGAACGTGGTGTTATTGATTTTAAAAGCAGCGTGCATGTAAAAATAAAGTACTTAGGGGGGAGAAAATACAAACGTTGACATGATTGTTATTACCTGACTGCTGCTGCTGCTCCATTCTATTTACACCAACTTCAACCTTCACCTTGTGTATTTCTGAAATAATTGAACTCTACCTTAATTTTGTTATCTTCCGGCTCGTTCCAAAAACGTCGTTCCTTGTTTTTCGTCGGTAATTTGAAAGTCAAAGTGTTGTACATAATAGGCTATTATTGGAAAGAGAGAGAGAGAGAGCGAGGGAGAGAGAGAGAGAAGGTAACATTAATATTTCAAGTTCAATGTTACTCCAAGACCTGGCTAGACAATAGCCAAGGCCAGGGTCAATTTCAGTTGTGCCAGTGTACTTTGCCGCGGTTGGAGTATAACAACGAGAGGGCTTGTTTCAACGGAATTTAGTTTCATGAAATATAGATAGGTTGTCATTCATGATCGGCTGGTGATTATGACAAATAATAAGAAGTCAAGAGGCGGGCAGCTATTGTGCTGTTTATGTTGTGGGAAATTAAACATTCAAATGGATTTGTGACGAGTCGCTGACTGTATAGAAATATTGAAAACTTGTTGGACTGTCAATCAAAGAAGATTAAAAAAGTTTTCCAGTTTTAAGCAAATTAATCTAAATACTAGTACATATTATATGTATATATGTTGACAAACTTCCGGGAGATATATATTACTAGTTTGAGGAATATACTTGCTCGCTCTTAAAAGGATTTTTCCAATACCTGTGATCGCATTCTTTCACTTAAAATAAGGTGAGATTGGATCTTCCGAATTTAAATATTAATTCAAGGATTATATAGTTAATACTAATGAAGTTCATATCTAAAATACATTGTGTGTAGTATATATACAAGTTTAATCATTTTCTGTGTCCTTCGTTTTTAGTGTTGAAACCAATATATTTTGGGGATATTTTGGTGGAACGTCCTCCGCATCGTTATAATTTATCAGAGTGTAATGCTCATGTTGACATGTAGTAAATTTTGTATGTTCTATAGAATTGGAATTGCGCTGTCATTATATGTATTTACAAAAATGGTATCTGTGAACATACCTATATTCGATAAGATCCCCATTGTGGTTTCAAATCTGACTAATGCTATGAAATTATCCAATGGAAATTTACGTACATCTTGAAATCTAATTCGAGAGATTATGCAATTCTTGAAGGATACAGGGACAGAGTTTTGTGCTGGAGCAGAAGCTTCGTTGTAAAGGAGTGCGTTGTAAAAATTCTGCATTTTCTTGCATCATTTCTTCGGATGTTCGATGTCTGATCTTGAGTTTATAAATATATTTCTCTTTTACACGCCACTCTATTCGCTGTGTAGTAAGTGTGTATATTTACAATGATGTTTAAATACATGGTTGAGGACGAAAAGGAAGGGTGTTTCGGTAACCATTTCATTTTATCAATGACCTTCTCTTCCTCTTCCTACTTCTTTCATATATTTTTCGATATTGTCTCAGAGACGGTGAGGCATGCAATGTACTTTGATAAAAGCTCTGCCATCGGCTAATTCACACAGATACATGTGTATACTTGCTCTAATTGGGAAAGTGGCGATAAGTTTGTTGAATACATTGGGAAATTATAGGGAATGTGTATGGATCTTGACGCCTTCGCAAGTTCATGTACTCACATATACCTTTTTTTATTATTGGCTTATAATTGAATTCAAATAAGTATATCTTATTACATAGCTATTGGAAGTATGTATACATATAATGTGTTATCCAGAGGGTCTATGTGAGAGGAGTGACTAATTTCCCTATTTTGTATCGACGCTTGAATTTACGTAGTAACTATATCTCATGTGTTTACAATTTTTGTTCGAGAGGTATTTATCCGATAAAAATGATCGTTTCAGTTAGTATGATGATTGTATGGTACGTGACCTTGAGGGGATTATAAGATTCTGTCAATTGTATCGTTGGTACATATGCTCAGCTGGATTAGCAATTATTATGCCATGCCTACACAGAACTATGTTGATTTTATGCTGGTGATAGTAGTGGTAGCATGCAATGAAGGTCGTCTTGGAAGAAAAAAAATTATATATAGAGAGAGAGAGAGAAAGCATAAACGTAGATAAAATATATCAAAATAATTTCCAGATTTAAAATTTTTTTGGGGTCTAGCCTCAAAAAGTTGTTGTTGTTGTGGATAAAGTAACTTGATACAAGAGAGAGATGAATAAATTATTTTTGCAAATTAAATGCATATTATCCAGATAAAACTCAAGCCCTTGAAAGTCATGAAAAACTCGATGTATGTATATATACTTATATGAGTATCGGCGATAGTGAAAGCTACTGCTGTTGCTTTTTTGCTACATTGCTGCTGCATCGTTTATAGATTTACTCAGTAGTGGTCAGTTGAATGTCATTCTCATTTCTGCAATCTGCAACTCGTGACATTCAGCTGTAGAGCTGGAGTTCATTCAATGCTGTCATTTAGAAGTACATATCAAACAGTGGAGTACATGTAGTATGCTGGTCTTGTGACGCCGTACAAATTGATGCTATCCTTTAGGAATTGAAAGGTCAAAAGGCTATAGCAAATCTATTTATGCGTAATGTATTGGTAGGTGCGACCTTTGAGGAGATACGCCAGACCACCTTTCTGCTTTGTTTTAGATTTCAATGTTATAAGCTCCTACTCAGCTAGTCTGCATTCTAAAATCCAATGCAGTCGTTAATCCAATACAACTGACTCTGTAGAGGAATTCTAGGAATAAATCATTATCACGGTAGATATCAGGAGTTATAATAGGAAGCTGTTTTTCCTTCTAGGAATCCCTTCTTTGGGAATTTTACCAAAGTGTAAGTGAGTATGTACAATGATGCTACGTAGTGAACTGTCAGTAAAATATGTGTGCCTAATCAGCAATGCTACAGAAAACAAACAAGCCTCAAGCCCTCTCTTCCATTGGTATGGTATGGGACGGAAAGTAAATTTTGTGTGATAGAAGTTCAAAAGTTTGACCTTGCCATTGAAGATAAGGTTTTAAAAGGAGAGTTAATCCTTGTAGGAAAGGAAATTCTCCAGGTTATCTTCCCAGCTTTTTATATTAAGACTTTCACAAAATATATCGCTGATGGAAGTCTCTGGAATTCCATAGAAAACTCAGTTTCTGAATTTGTAGATTAAAAGTTTCAAGAAAAGGCTGGAAACCAACGTGGGCGTTTTAGAACTAAGTGACGTCATTGTGAAGGCGTATTGAGGCAGGTCATAAATGGTCCTACGTTTGTCGAGAAAATCGATAGAACTTTATAGTGTTTATCCTACTGTACATTCTCGTTCCCCTGCATGGTTCACAGCTTGTAGAGACGTCCTCGGTCGAGCTAGCTAGCAGTTTACACATGTATGACTAAAATCTCCGGGTTTTCGCACCCTTCTATCACGTCGGATACATACGAAGGCACACTCTTTGGGAGAACGTAAAAAACGTGAAACAACAAAAGAGAATTGGAGAATCGAGCATCTTATTTGATCAATTGAACTGCTTTTATGCCGCACGGTAGACGGTAGCAAACAGGAAGTTAATTAGTTTCAGAGTTTTAATGGTTTATTACTGCAGATCATACCACATTGCTTCCAATGCAATGTGCTTTAATTGTCTCAGAACTTTTAATTGGCTTTATACATCTACTTCCATGGGTATTTGCTTCAAATAATATATAACCCTTTGTTTAAGTTTGAGAATTTTATGCTATAACGTATTTCCATCAGGCGCATAATTGCACACTTACTTTCTCCGATTTTTATGTACTCACTTTTTACATTTTGGATGCATGAAGACTTAGAAAATTAACCCATGCGGGATTTGCAAGTTATAGTTGCCAGTGACTAAAATTAATTGTTTTCTGAATATTCAGAAAAAAAAGATTTTTATTGTTGAGGGTCAAAGTTTAGAAAAACCAGGTTGTTTCAACAAATAGAATTTTTCCCATTTACAGCAAGTTCTGAGTGAGATCCCAAGTAACCATATGTAGCGCGTAACTTTAAGTACATGTTTACGAGTCAGGGTCAGGAAAGGGCTAAAAATTGTGCAGCGACGGGTCAGACAAATCTATCTTAAAGTTAAAGTCTGTTGACTTAATTACTATTTGATGGATTAGGAAATTAGGTTTAAATTAGCTGTAATTGACATTATAGTTGAAATCATTAGCTAAAAATGCGGTTGCAGAAAGGATCTTGTGTGTATTTGAGGTCCTGCTGCGTTGCGAATCGCAATTTCGCAGATTTGAAACCCCTGCAAAGCATTTTTTCAGCACTGAAAAGGATTTTTCGTATCTCGTGGTTGTATATAACTCTTGTCTATATTTCCATATTACATGGAAAATTATAAAGCGTAAACAACATCTCAATGTCATTGCTGTAACTTTATTCGTACATGTGTGTTAAATGTGGTGTTGTATATACAGCGTATTTGTCCTTACCTTTTATTACCTCTTCCATAAAATGTTTCGTATATAAGTTGAGGGTGGAATGATGATAAGAGAGTGACATTGTTACATGACCGTTGAAGTTGAAGTTTTCATTCAGTGTTTACATGAAGAATGTTTGTGAACTTTTTCAGGAAAGTAATATTATATCTACCATGGATGACAGCATCGAAGCCGAGTGTGACGAAGAAATAGCTCGTTATTCTTCACAGGCTGCAGAGAGCCAAAAATTAGATGATAATAGAAGAACTGGTGAGAATGATCTTTCTTCAAGTGACCAACAACATGATCCACCACGACCTATGTCATGGGACGGGGGATTGTCGGATACAGAAAATAGTGTGGTAAGCAAATAACTTCTCCGTTGCAATATATACTATAAGAGACCTTGGATTTGCAGCTTAGTACTACCATGCCTCTCTTTCAACAATAGGGTATAGTGGAGAGGAATCTAAAAAGCATTTTAAAACTAGTTTAAATTACAATAAAGTCCAAGTTACAGGAATTGGCATCTTATCACGAAGAGTACAGTTTTTCATCCATAGAGTTGTAGTCAGTTTTAAATTAAAAGCTCTAGTAAAAGAATAATAATTTATTCAATGCTTTGAACAAGTATCCATATGTATGGGAACGTTTTAGCAGGATGATAATGATAATTTAGATTTTTGCTTACCTCACCAGGACTTAAGTTCCATTATAATAATGGTACACATCCGAGAGATAAAAGGTTCACGCGTAATGTTAACTACCAGCTGGAACCATACATACAGAGAATGATAAACCTTTGGTAATAGTAGGCGGAGGTCGAAGTCAAGGATACCATAAAGTCCATTTCATAAAAGTACGTGGTAATACATTAAATAGCGCCTATATACATATTGTGTTGAACACAAACATAGCACAGTCACTTTGCTGTAGCTATATCAACAGTATAGATCCCAGGAAATGAATTTCAGAGCACTGTTATCTCAACTTCAGAAAGTATAACACGCATTGTTAGTTAGAGCTTTCGCAGTTATGTAGTAGAGCTATGTTATAGAAATTACTTATACGGGAAAGGAGTACAATAACCAGCAGCATCCTATTTAGTGTTTTTTAAAACCGTCGAATCACACGAAGTTTAGCTATAATGTTATAGAGACTATCACTTATGCGACCATTTATTCCTTTTAAACTATGTATTATATACAGAGACAGATATGAATAATAATAATATTGCAAGTAATTTATGTCTACTTCGTCAGTCTGTACACACTTATAGTGCATGGTTCAGATTGTTACAAGTTCATTCCTTACACCTATACTACTACTACATGTCTTCAGCTCATGTGTTGACTGATGAATGACAATCTAGTGCTTTTGTATTTATTTGTTTCGAATAAGCAACTGTTGTTAGGCCATTAATGTTACCCATCCATTCTTTTAACGTATCATTTCCTTCAAGTACATCATTTCAAATACTTCATATAACTCTCGTCTCTTCTACACTCTTATCGTGTAGCAACAGAGTTGACGAGAGTGGGAATGCTCGTAGACATTAAAATGTAATAATTGTAGTTCTCCAAGCACTGATATACATAAACATTTAGGTACAGGAGTGGAGAATGGCATGAGTAAGTATTTACTCGTGGAAGTAACTTTGTGACTGAATCGCAGAAATTAACAGAAAAGTAATTACCTTTACTGACTAAACGGTTTTCGTGAGACAACACGTTGGGAATCACACGCTATGTTTCCCTTTATATATCTGTAAGTACATAAATTCCTTCACCTCGGACATTTTATCAGTTTCCCTCTGCTATTTGCTGCATTTGAAAATGATGAGGTTGAAGATGACACAGAAAAGAAGTTAAGGTCAAATTACTGCAGTAGTAGAGGAAGTGTACTAAGTTATATATATATACAATATAACAATATCTAGTCTAGAAGTAAATGCATGTGCATGTATCTTTTTTCAAAAGTTCTTGAAGGTTGTCTGAGAAAATAATGTGTTAATGGTAGAGGCTTCCTAATACTTGGGCAAATGTAAGTAAATATACTGAAGACACGAGAGAGTGTCTACACATAATGGTGACAATGCTTTTAGAACATTTTGTCATGACTGAAGAATTGGAGAATGTTGGATTGAGGGAGTGTTGCTGTGTAGTAACAACCTTGCGGTTACAATCCCAGACTCTGTAATAATTATTTTCGGTGTTTTTTCTTGCCACTACATTGGATAAAAATCTCCAGTGTTTTAATGGATTACATCATTAGTGCAATCTGAAAAAAAGCTTTAATAGAAATTTTAGCGTAATATTTTGTCTGCTAAAAACTTTTCGTTTCTCCCTCTCACACGATTTTTAAGTTGGTGTACATCTATACACTACACAAGGTCTGGAATGAAGATTAATGTGGGATGTATAGGAGCGGAAAAAGAATTAAAGTAATAAAGTTATGCTTGCCAACTGACTGAGGCAGCCCCACATATTGTATAAACTATATATATATATATATATATATATGTGAAAATGTTTGAGAAGTGTCAGTTTATTCTTGTTTAGAGTTCATACTTAATTTTCTCATGTTTAGCAAAGCCAACACTTACTCGACGCGGTATTAGAGGTCAGTTACGTGAGGAAATAACAAGGCTGTTGAACGTCTGTAACTTTTAAAGGTTGAATCGGATAGGAGCGTTTAGAAAGGCCATTACTGAAGTGTACGTTATGTGCACATGTATAGAGGAGCTCTACGAATTTTCTTGGCTATTTGTCTGCTGATGAGCTTGCAATATTCAGCTGTTGGGTAGAGTACTGAGCTCAAGGTTATAGGGTAACTCTAGGTTGAACGATGTTACTTACCATCCAGGTTAGCTGAAGTTATAGTTGGGATTGTATGCAGATTAAAAATGTAAATAAACTGCTGGTTTACAGGTCTCTATGTGTCTCGTCTCTTATGCGTCTAGTATTTATGAAGTAATGATTTGGATTGATAAGCCTCGTGCATTAAGTAATGATATTTGGGTGCTCGTCATTTTTTCCGTTCTCTCAGGGGGGTAATATGGGCATTTAGTCTGCACTCTGTACTATAGGCTATAGTATAGGATTGGTTAGTGTACGCGTATATTTAAAGTTCTTGTCTATATAGGCTGGAATACTAAAGGATGAGCTGTTGTAGAAAATGCGATTATATTTTTATTGGAGCCGAAGTGAAGTGAAATTAAATGTTTGGATGTTGAATATTTCCAGGAGAATGACGTAAGCGTGGAAGTAGTGATCAAGGAGGAGATTGAGGACGTAGAGTTTTCGTCTCCCTCACCGAAATCAACAAGTGCCTTTTCAAATACAAATCAGCAGACTTCGATTCATCATCATCTTAGTGGTAATAATAGTTCTAATAGTGGAATTCCGCCTAGTGGAAACCATCCATCACATTCTAATGTACAAGGCCATATGCAACCTTCCCACTCTTTCTACATAACACATTCATCGTCCTCACCGCCAATAAGTCAGTCACAAGGAGGAAGCGGAGGGTCGGGTCAAAGTAATCCAACAGGGCCACAGCAATCCGCATTGGTTAAAAGCGAGTTTGATGTAAGTGTTTTTAAATATCAATCCATTGTTAACGATATAATAAAATTTATGTCTCAGTTTGTTTTTAAATCGTTTCTTTTAAATAGCCGCAGCAACTGCAACAACAACAACGAGCTCCGACAATGCAAGTTCATATGCAACAGCAACCAAACGCTCCACTGTGCAATTTTTCAGTGAATAATCATAATAGTCCAGGCCCTCCTCAACTTCCTTCAAGTCTACCACCTACCAACAATAACAATCATAGTGGCAGTGTAATTTCTACGAATGTAAATAGTAGTAGTAATTCGTGTGTTGTTAGTAATCCTTCTACGGTGTCAAATGGTGGTATCTCCACAATTCAGCAACAACCACCGATGAATCTCTCCTTCCCTCGTATCCCACCTTCCCCAGATTCAGCCCTTGGTGGATGGTCAACTCCATCCTCGAATTTGTCCCGCCACAATTCTGATGCTTCACAGAGAAGTTTTTCTTCATCATCTAACAATACCACTCCACCCTCACCGTCCAATTCTCCTCTTTTGTCTCATAACCGGGTTGTCAATAAATGTGAAGATTACGGTAAGTGTTTTCTTTTAATATTTGTTTGTTTTACCGTGTCTCTAAATGTAATAGCAGCGGTGTCATGAGCTCCGCACAACAGTGTTTTGTGTGAGTTGAGTTGTTTATGAGTACATTCTGCTGGGTATTTTTCTAGATGGAGAGCAGCAAGAAGTATTACTATCATCAAATTTTAGCTCGCAAGGAATTTCAAGGCAGCAATTAATAAATAGGTAATTTTACATTGATACAAGGGTCTTGTCTTTTTAGCTTTTTTATGTACTTTAAGTCTTGGACTTTGACCCACATAATGTGAGTGCTATAATTTTGTTTTATTTTCAAAGCCCTTGTCCAATCTGTGGAGATCGAATATCTGGATTCCACTACGGTATTTTTTCTTGCGAATCTTGCAAGGGATTCTTCAAAAGGACAGTTCAAAATAGGAAAAATTATGTGTGCCTTCGTGGAGCTTCGTGCCATGTGGCTATTGCCACTCGTAAAAAGTGTCCTGCATGTAGATTCGACAAGTGCCTTCGAGTGGGGATGAAATTAGAAGGTACGTTGTTGTTGGCTTCGTTGCCTACGTCTTGAAATTCTTGATTTTATTACTTCTTTCACAATGATGGTGTTTGATCAAGACTTGTGAACACGGGCTTTGATGAAACCGACGATTTCATGCTTACACGTATTACTCATTCCATTTACAGCCATAAGAGAAGATAGAACACGGGGAGGAAGGAGTACTTACGCGTGCAGTTATGCACTTCCACCAACCTCAACGGGATCTGCTCAAGCTGAGTCAGTACCTCAAAATCAACCACCAACCTGGGAAATACCTCATCTTCTAAAGGTAAGTAGTTATAAATTTGAAGTATTTCTCAATCAGCATTTTTTCTCGATAATCTGGGATGTCAGTATTAATGGACTGGCTAATTTGTAGAAAGATCTATTATAAATATAAAGTGAGAATTGAGTCTGTTCGTTGTGTATGTAGGAAATCGTGGAATGTGAATCTCTATGGCATTTGAGTGCTGAAGGAGATGCAGAGAGTGAGTCGAATGGGGCAACCTCAGAAAGCGCAGATTATTTGGCAGATTTGTGCCACGCGGCTGATAAACGGCTGTACAGGCTTGTGAAATGGTGCAAAGCACTTCCTTTATTTAAAAATATTCAGGTATGTTTATCTAACGGTACATCTGTCTTGACTGTTTGGCTTATTTAAATTTACTGTACAGAATTTATGATTGCTTACACTGCACAAGTCCAAGATAATACCAAGTTACCAAAGATAATGGACTTGAATTAAATTTTTAACATTTGTATGACTCAGGTTGATGACCAAACCAAATTATTACTTAACTCCTGGTGTGAGTTACTGTTATTTTCTTGCTGCTATCGATCGATTCCCATGCCACCCGGTAATATTCGCATTAATGAGAGGCTTACAATAAAGGAAGGGGATGCTCCCGGGAATCAGTGTATTACAAGGATGATTCACTTTACGGATAACTTAAGGCGGCTCCGACTCGACACAGTAGAGTATGCCGCCCTCAAAGTTATCATCCTCATGTCTTCAGGTACTAAACAAAAAATAACATTTGATCATCCTTGTGTTCAATCGCTGCTGCCGCTTAACAATTTAATGTACCGTGTATATTATAATTATAATAAATTAATTATAATAATTCCTTTTTCCATTCATGCAATGCCGTTGTTTTATTTTAGAAGTAGATGAGCTTCATGAAGGCGACAAGGTCCGAGAGTCCCAAGAAAGGCTGCTTCAATGTCTTCAAGCCTATACCTTAGCCCGCTGCCCTGAATCTCCATCGAAATTTGGTGAATTGCTTCTTAAAATACCCGAGCTACAGCGGATTTGTCAGGTAAATTTTCTACAAGAGCATTGTTATGATATTATTGACATTATCTTTGAATACATAATTTACATTTTGCTCCTTGATGTTGGCAGCAATTTATTGCGAAAGGATCGTAATTATTTGGCTTTAAAATTAGATCCTGTTCGAATCCAAAAGTATGATTTTACCTTCTTTATTCTGAAGGATGGTAGCTAGTAGCTATGTATATGTATACGGAACTCATGAGGAACTCCTATTTTATCCGTCAATTTAATTTAAAAAATGGTATATCAAGCAACCACACGCAAGTAAACCAAAACACATACTATTACGCCATTATTTACTAAATGCAATTTCTTCAACTCCCTACCTGGAGCCCGGAGCTCTTAGGTGCAGGCTAGATTATCTGCTTATGGAGGAAAAACAATCTATTTTAACGCCTACGAATTGAATGGTTAAGTATTTAATTGTATGAGCAACTACGCATATCTTTCTGGGAATAATTATTATTATTGCAAAATTGAGGTACCTGATGCATCTTTGATGTGGAATTACAACAGCAAAATACTATGAAAAACTTGTCATGCAATTTGTGTTAATTATGCTCCCTTTGACGTGTAATTACCTTTATCGTGTTTTAAATGAGTGTTTGACTTCAATCTAAAGCCGGAGATGACTTAAGATACATTTGTCTATCTTCAGTTATAAAAAGGATGTGAATTTACATAAGTTGCTTCAGTTCCTTGACTCGGAAAATTAATATTCTAACTCAGCTTTCAAGATCCGTGAGATTAAGTGAGGAAATGTAGGAAATCGACTGCTATATTGTAAACATAATAGTTAGGATAGGAAGATTGTCCGAGCTCATCGATAATGATGGCTATTTATGAGAACATGACACATCGATGTAACATTTCCTTTAAAATTAAGCACTGTTTTTCAGAATCTTTCGAATATTTAGGTGACGTAGAGACGCGGAGTCCTTATAATTTGAGCAAACCTGTTGGCTTGGAAAATTAGGAATTAGGATTACTTCATATCAGAACTGTTAAAATCATTAATTTGTACTTTCCTTACTTGTATTACAGGTGGGGAAGGAGATGTTGACAGCGAAACCCGAAAATTCGTCCGGTTTTAACTTGCTATTTGAATTGCTCCGAGGAGATCACTAACATTGATAATTATTATTATTACTATTATTATTTTATTATTGTTATTAATACTAATCGAGAACCATGCCATGAAAATGTGAACACCACCTTACTACTGAGAATATTATCAACCACAAGATAAATATTAACAATATTATCGCCCAAATAATCTTTTCGTATTGAATTTCTATGAAATTAAGTAATAATGCTGTTTTTTGAGAATATAATGCTGTAAGGAGATTATGGCAAAAATAATGAAGTTATAATAAAAATTTCCGCTCCGATTTATTTTACCAGCTTGCTTCTGTTTTCCACACATTCTTACTTGTTTTTTCTCATCACACAATAAATACTTGGATTTTACATACTAACAACCAGACGCTCATTTTTGGATACTTTCAAAAAACTGTAATTTATTACAATAAAGCCGTCTCATGAAAAAATATCCATTATCAAAACTGCGTATTTTGGTATTTTCTCCCCAGTCACTGGGTTAATTATTTCTATATATATACTATGATGTAAGAATTATTAGTAAATTCGTTTTTAATGAATATTTTCAAGCTTCGCATGTCTAATGTTAAGCAGATTTCACAATAGTAGTTACACAATTAATAACAATAAATTACCATGTGATCAAGTAACCGGATACAATTTGAATATTGTTCATTTTTAACTGCATTCAGATTAAAGAGGGGTGTACCGGTAGGATAAGCTTAAAGGATCCGCCACTAGTAAATAACTACCATGCAAACATATGTTAATACACAATAACACAATTAGCTTAGAAAATCAGTACAAGCAATATTTAAATGTCGAAATAAAAATTACGAAAGTATTAAAAAACAGCAACATGATATTAACCATAAGAAACTGTAGCTGGCAAACTCGGGGTTTAGAGTAAGACTTATTACTTCTAAAATTATTACAATTTCCAATAACAATAATTATTGTTATTGAACATTTAATTTTCTTGAAAAACCTTTACGAAACCAGTTCTCACATGTAAAGTCGATGAATCTTGCGTATAAAATAGTGCTATAATAACTGATGATCACTTCAAAATGAAAATAACATTAATGGTTATATCTAAAACTATACAACAACATTAAATAACATAGCAACTTTCTAATTGGAGAACATAGTAATTAGTAATTACCAAATAACAATGAAGTACGTAAATTATAATTTATTAAATGACAACGTCACACACAAAATCAATTTCTTAAAACTATGAAAGGACATACTTAATACCAGAGCGGTTATTTCCACAGGATTTATTTTAAAACATAGTCTACCACAATTTGTAAAGAACAGCGTTGATTTAGCACTTTTAAGGACTTATGTGCAAAAAGGTACTTAAATAACATGAAACATGAGAAACTAATATTATTCTATCACACAAGGTTTTTGGGTACATTTGAAATCCTACTGGGTTGGGTAGTCAGGCAATGCTGTCTGACTTGTATTTAACTGAAGATGAATTTGCAGTCGTCATCTCTCTTTATGTAGCTAGTTCAATAGTTCTCAGATAAACTACACATGATTGAACATTTAGGATTGATGCGGCGAGGAAAACAATTTCTCCCAATTCGTATTACAGCTAATCAATATCAATCTGTTGGAAATATATGAGGAATCGCCTCAGGCCAGCCAGACATCAAACCGAAAATCCTATTCACGCCAATATCGAGCGCACAGCTTCGTCAATATCTGCCGAAGATGAGGAGCCCATGCTGGCATAGTTGGAATTATTTGTAGTAGGAACACCGAATGCATCATACTCAATCTAATCGACAAAAATTCAACAGTATTTAGAACCACAACAAACCATTAACCATATCAAGAAACGGCTGTTTCGCGATGTAGCAGAAGCTCATACCTTCTCACTATCATCTTGTAAAAGGTAATCCGCATTGTCACTGGCCCCGCAACTGATAATAGAGTCAATAGCGGACTGGACCTGTAAATTAACATCTGTATCCAGTTGCATTTCCTTCATATCAGCATCTACCATTTCTTTCAGTTTTGGTACCCAACCGGACGGAGGAGGTGGAAGTTCTAGAACTTTATGAAAACGTAAATGGCGTAAGTATGTGTACAATTGTCTATGCTAATTGCACTACATTTATTGTTTAACAATCAGCAGTTACTAAACCGTTATTTTTTAAAATATTAATATTTTCGTGTTTCCTACTTACTTTCACCCTGAGCTACAAGTAATTTGTCCTGCTCCAGCTTTAACTTTTCTTCATTACAGAACGTCCTTTCTACCATCACTCGCTCAGCGCAGCTGACTTCTTTCTGTAACATAAATTGAGAGAATTTTAATAATCATCAAATCATTGTGACTTTATTCCATACTTTCAAAACCAGAAGGGAGCCGTTTTAATAGATAGGTGATTCTATTAGAGCAATTAGATCAAATGAGCCGAAAATAATTATCTTACCATAGATTCTTTGAGCATCAGAAATTTGTACTTGGAAACCATGCAAGCATATTTATCTAGTAGACGAACTGCGGTGTCTGAAAATTCTTGGTCAAAATCCTCGAAGTCCATTTCCGTTGTATCTCGGTAGAGGTGATATTTCATCAGTCTTTCTACCGCGTCCTGTTTTGACGTGAAAGGAGTTTTGTAATCTGGCTCAACACAAAAGTCTTGATCTCTCTTCAGTAGAAATTCAAATCTGGGTAATTTAAAGCAGCAATCATTTAATACAACTGCATACGAGAACTCTCTGGTTGTACGCAAGTAAAAAAAAAAATTCCTTACTGTTCCTTCTTCCACCTGGCTCGGGCTTCTTCTTCAGCTTTTGCAGCAGCTCGCCTCTGCTCAATTATTTTAGGATCTTCCACAACCAGAACTGTTGAGCCAGAAGAAACTTGTCCTTGCGTACTTCCATACTGCAGGGCCCACAAGAAATTAGTAAATTAAGGATTAAAACAACCCATGTGTTTTGATGGAAAACTATAACTCGTAACTAAAGAAAATGTCAACATAAAATGTTTTAACTTGCATGCTTGCATGCAAAAAAGATACGAGAAATATTTGGTAGGGTTGAGTCACATTTCTGAAGGCAAAGATGCGGGCCCAACAAACTCCACGCAAGAATTTTGAAACTAAATTAATTCGCGATTCGTAAAATGTTGCATAGTTATTCAAAACAACTTTACGTTTGCAATCTATGGAAAACTACCTATCTATAAGTATGCGTATCAAAAATTTTCAGGAAGCAAATTTCAAGTGATAATTGTACTACTGTATTTAAAATCTACTCGAAAGCAAATCAATTTTTTATAAAGCTGAAGATAAAAGTTAAAGAAAATATCAAGCATTCAAAGCTAGTGCAGGCGATATCATTGGTCAACAATGTGAGCAGTCTTAAAAAGTTCTGATATATGGTTGTGTTGTGCAATTATCGTAAGCAGAAATACATGTAATTCGAGGGTGAACATTTGAAAATGTGTGAAAAGTTTTAACATTTGGGTTTAGATAACCAAACTTTACGTTAGATGTAATTGAAGATTTATTTCGCGAGCTCGCAAAAGATACAGTTTACAGAAAATAATTCATTTTTAAATAAGCAAGAAAATTTTTGATTAAACCAATGCAATCAAATGAGCAATAGGAGGGTCACCAATACAAAAAGATATTGAGATCGGATTTGATCAAGTTACCTGGTCTAATCCTTCACCAGTTAGAAGGTTATTGATTACATCAGTCTTTTCCTTGCTTACTAAGTTACTATGAGCAGTAGTTGGTGTGAGATTGGTTGAGTCAGGGATTTGTACAGAGTTATTTACGGCAACCTGAATCATCTGACCAGTACTGCTAAACGAATTTTGACTGAAAGCAACAGCATTATTATTTGCTGTAGAGGTCGTGACAGTGCTGGGAGAACTTGTTGTTGCAGGAATTGTAATGATCGAATTAATGCTAGTTGGTTGAGCAGAAAGAGTTTTCGCAATTATATTATTATTCGGGCTGGAAATTAGTGAGCTTGTGGAAGACGTCATGGGTGAGGACAGCGACACGACCGTAGAAGCAGTTGACGTACCTCCAGGTATTGTAAGTACGTTGTTGTTTAGCTGCAGTCATTAATAATATCAAACAATGACAACCAGTTAATGAAAATCACAATCCAAAAACACCAAGCCCACATCTTAAGTATAAGAATTAGTCAAACTTCAGACACATGTTAGGTAAGATAAAACAAATTATCTTGTATTCATCCCTCCAATATACCTTCACCCTTGCAGCTACCACTAATCTGCGCTCTATATACTATAAATATACCCATCATAAATTCTCTACTTATAAACAATTCTTGATCTAATAACATGTAAATGCAGATTATTCATTCTGCAAAGAATAAAAATGCTGAACTAAAAGCACATAAATTCTTGCTGATCCAAAATTAACCCGAAACATTCACATTACCAGTCCAACCCGCGGACCCGAGTTTATCTGCATGTGTTATTTAACAAGTCAACAAGTGTAATACCGTCACCAATGTTCGCTTGAATTTTAACTTTATACAAGCTTCGTTCCCAATTCAATCAGGCTCTTTCTGCCCGCAAGCAATTTTTAAGCATCTTTGTATTGTAAATTGTAACTATTGCAATGCAAATCTGTTGGTGTCCGTTCTATCGCATTTCATATAAAATTACAAGGATAAGGATTAGGCCTAGGCCTAACTTGCGTAAGTGATACTTTTTCTGCTACATTGGAATGATGAGAAATATACAATCGAACAATAAACGCTCGCAAAATGAATTAAATTACCACTACGAATTTTTCCTAATAATATTAGTTTGATCTCATTTGAACGCATTACTAAAAAAGAACATAACTTCAAAATGTAAGACACCTAAGCTTACTGCAAACTCACGTTATTCAAACTAGTCGAATTGGAAACTGGAGTTCCTGTCGCAATGACCTGCTGCTGTAAATAAATTAACTTCTGCAAAGCTGTTTGCTCGTTCTCATTCCTCTTTGGAAGGGATACCAGTCGAGTAATTTGAGCCTGGATATTTCGTAGAAGTTGTTGATTTTGAGGTGTCAACTGAATTGTGTGAACAATTCGTTGAGTAGGAGGAGTGTTTCCATTTGGAGAAATCGAGTTTGGAGCTAACACTGAAGGTGCTGGAATAGGAGATGGAGATGCAATGGAAAATGACGTATTCCCTTGACTGGACTGGAACTGAGGAGTAGTATTTGAAGTTGGGGTCGGAGCTACAGTAGAAACTGGAGGGGGTATTGGACGCTTAGCTGGACTTCCTTTTGAATTCCCTTTGGGAGTTGCCGGAGATTTTGAATTCGTGGTATTCTTTTTGTTACCACCAGAATTATTTTTCTTTTTATTAGTACTATTGTTGTTGTTGTTGTTAATATTGTTATTATTATTATTTTTGAAATTATTACTGTTGTTCTTATTTGGAGAATTTTTCTTATTTTGAGGAGAACTTTTATTTTGTCCCGCATTTCTATTTCCTGCTGAATTTTTATTTTGGGAAATTGGAGCTGTTGGCATTTTTGAAGGAGGTTCATTTTTCTTATCTTCGGGAGCTTTTCTTTTAGCAGGAGCTTTTTTAGGCGGAGACTTTTTGTTATTAGTTGCGTTGGAGGAGCCAGCTCCTCCAGACGAATTAGCAGCATTTTTGTTATTGCGTTGATTTTTTGGAGCACCAGGAACATGTGTGGTTGGCTTTAGAACATGTACATGCGGTGACAAGATATTCATGGGTACTGGAGGTGACTTCGTAAGACTACCGTTTGGCTTGACAGGCTGATTCTGATTTCCCAGTTGATTATTTGATACAACAGTTGGAGATTGCTGATAGCCGTTGGTAGATTCCGGATGCACCGGTGCGTGATTCGTAATAGCACTATCAAACAAGCCATCATCTTGTAAATCTTCATCACCGATACCAGACTGCCTCAAAATATCATCCAAATCTAGTGTGACTTTCTTCTTCTTTTTACTGGGTTTTTTCTTAGGGGCGGGAGGAGTAGCAGCTGGAGGAGGGGCTGTTGTTGTGGTTGAATCCGGAATGGCACTTGATTTGTTTTGGTTCTGAGTAAAACTTTGCCGGGGAGTGTCCACCTATAAAGTATTATTAATTAAATTAGGTTGACAAAACATAAATGAAACCATAGACATACAATTAGAAATTGTCTATTTCTATTACGGCTATTATGGGCGCATCTCATTGATATAATACTACATTACCCGCTCAGTTTTGATTGTAATTTGTTGTTGAGTCTTTTGGGTTAAGGACGCTAAGGTTTGCTGTTGCAAGGAATTTATAAGTGGAGCTCTAGATGAAGCTATGGTGGGAGTAGCTGCCTGATTGACTTGTTGCTGTTGTTGTTGTTGCTGCTGCTGCTGCAACTGCTGCTGCTGCTGCAACTGCTGCTGCTGTTGCAACTGCTGCTGGGATTGTTGAGTAGGAATAACTTGAGGAGTTGGTTCTGCTTGAATCTGTGAAGTAATAAACTGCGTCGGGGAAGCTTGGGAAGTCGGTGGGCAACGAACAGCAATGTAAGCAGGACCATTCGGAGTTTGTATTTGTATCTGTTGAATTTGTACTGTCTGATGATTCTACGAAAATTAACAGAAAACATAACCTCATTTTCAAATCTCTACATAATTTTTGCCAAAATGTACATACGCATTCGTTAATGGAAACTTTTATATATTATTAATCCAAAGTCACTGAAAACACCCTAATCCCTGGAAATCATGCCAAAAAGCGTGAGAAATGCGAAGACTTGTACTAAATTTTAACTACAAATTTTACTAATGTCAATGTCAGTATACCTATGCACCAATAAAAACACCATTACCAAAACATTGTAAAAAAGTTATGTTTTTTCATTTCACATGTATATTTATCCCTACCACGAAAGGAAAACTCGATTTCCATCTGCAGATCATGTATGCTTTGCCAATGTAATACTATTATTATTCAGCAAAAATATCGCTTAATCTAGGGTTTTCTCAGATGATGCGTCTGATGCGTCATTAAATCATATTTAATAAAAGTTTGTATTAATTTTACTTGAGGCAATTGAGGCACATATCGGACGACTGGTTTACAACTAGGTGTAGTTGCTTGCGCCGCTGGAGCTCCTAACGTGGTGGTACCAGCAGGCGCTTGAATTGTAAGCATTTGTGGTTGTGCTGGTTGCTGTCTCAAGATAAACTGTAATCCACTATTTTGACTCGCTCCAGCAGTAGGGAGCAGTACTGGCTGTCCAAACTTTTTCATTGAAAGTAAAATTTCCACGAAATTTATATATAAGTTACTTCAAAAGAAATTTTTTCAGAGTATTACATACAAAGTGACAGAAAATACTGGAACTGAAAATATTTCCGAAAATAAATAAATGAACACAAAAACAAACAAAGCTAGGGTTGTGAAAATTCAATGCTTAACAAAACAAGAAAATATATGAAAGAGCAATTTTTCTTGCTGGTTTTTGAGAAATATAAAATTTGCCTCGTGCGACTGAACTCTACGATACAAGATAATACGAAAAGTACACACCGACATGCATTACGCTCCACAAGTAAAGTCAGGTAAATCAACGAAGTCAGTAAACAATAAATAATGAGTCGTCTTTATACAATAATAGAAATCCGTTAAATTCGAGACGGTTTTCTGTAGTAAAATAAATGTTCTATTAGAGCAGTAAGTACGGGTGCGGGGTTGAGGAAATTTAATGCTACTTGAGTAAAGGTTACAGACACATAAATGACCCAGTATTTATGATACAGAGAGATAAGACAGAGTGAAGTCTGGTACGAGAAACTGGCATGCAAAATGGTTAAATAATTGTTTGCACCCCAGTAAAGGCGTAGTTAGGGCAACGGAAAACGAAACACGTTTTAAAAAGAAGCTTAATTTACAAAATCAATAGTGCTTGCAAATATACTAGTGATTAATATGTACACAAAATTGGTTACAACTTGCTTACTTGATTCAGAACTATGGTGGTTCCAGCAAGCTGAGCTTGCTGGGGAGCATTCATTGCTTGATTCATGTTACTCACTCCGGAAACCATAACTTGGCCGAGTCCAGGGGCATTACTGAAGGTAAATGATGGCTGAGAGAATCTAACACTACCATTTGATACAGAAGTAACGATCCCCGAACTAGTTTGAACTTGATGTAACTGCTGTGTTTGCTGTTGTAAAAGTTGTCCCACGTTGACGCTTACACTATGTTGTTGTTGTTGCTGCTGTTGTTGTTGTGATTGCTCAGCAGTAGCTGTGCTTACATTTCCCGCAACATTAGCTGTACTTAAATTATCACTAGATGTAGAAACATTTAAATTATTTTGAATAACATTAGAGTTCGAAGATGCCGGTGTAAGATTTGTAACTACATTAGTCTGCAGAGCAGGTTTCGGTAAAATTTGGGGCTGTTGTTTAGCTCGAATACTTTGTAAGTTGATATTTTGCATGCCTTGCAAACCTTGTATACTATTAGCAGCTACAAGAGAACCAGAAGCTGTTTGGAAAAAAGTTTGTCCTGAATTTTTTAAAGCTTGAAGTTGTGGCTGAACTATAGCATTGGCAAATATTTGGGAATTGGTTGGTAGAACAGCATATGTTGGGGTGCCCGCTGAAGCAAGTAGGGCGAGGTTAGCTCCTCCGAATGTAGTTCCACCGGCTGCAATCAGTGTTGACGTGGCTTGATCAACAATGAATTGCTGTTGACCAGCGGATTGAAACTGCATCAAATTCGCGCCCTGCCCGCTGCTAATTACACTTGAGACTAACCCTCCATTCGCATTTGAAGACATCAATTGTGGACCCATTGTCATACTAGCCAGACTTACTGTTTGACCCTGTTGAACTAGTTGGTTGATATTTGGAGCACTTACAATATACTGTTGGGTTTGCTGTTGCTGGGACCGCTGAATTTGCAGGTTAAGATTACCAGCAGATGTTACGATACTGTTAGTTAATTCCGCGCTTGACACGTTACTTATGACGCCACACATACTCTGTTGGTTTGATATAGACACCGGTGTTTCCTTATCTTGTATTAGTTTTATTTGTTGATGGTGTTGTTGTTGTTGTTGTTGCTGTTGTTGCGATGTAAAGTTGCTTACAATACCAGCAGACGTCGTGACCAAATTACCAACAGTATTTGTTAGGGTAATAGAACGCGTACTACTGCTCGTAACTGTAATGGGGGCGGGTGAGATCAAATTCGAAGAATTCGTTGATGACAACGGAGAAACAGCTACTTGAAGACCCTCATTTTTATTATTGTTATTGACAACATTAACACTGCTACTGCTATTACTACTTGAAGAAAGACTAGGAATTCGCGGAACATTTTGCTGCTGGTTGTGAAGGTCTGCTGCTAGCTGACTAAAATTTTGATTAAATGAATTTTGGGTCGTCGAATTAGAAGTAGGTTGCTGAAGTTGCGGATGTTGCTGCTGCTGAGGAGTGTGGACGAAAGAGGAATTAGAATCACAGACAGAAGTGGGGTACTGTTGCTGAAGCGTGGAGTTGACCAACGCTTCAACATTGATATCGGCTGAAGCTCCTCCGCTTAAAGGTCCAGACTGGGTTGTAACAAAAGGCTGCCCCTGCCCCGTAGAGGACGTGGGGGTGAGATGTGAATGGTCAATACTCTGTGAGAGACCATTTCCGAGACCATAGACGTTAGCATTGTCGAAATCTGACGGAACATACGATTGCGATATGTCAGTCAAATTGTTCGATGAGGCTTCTAGCGTGTCGAAAAGAGTATCATTCGGTGAGTCCACATCATAGTCCGCCGCCAATGACTGGGCTAACGAGGCAACAACAGTTTCTACAGACTCCGCTGATGGCAGCAAATCCGACGCCGATGTCAACCCACCCAAGAAAGATTCGAGGGCATTTGGGTCACTAGAAACAAAACATGTTTCTTGTAGAACTCGGGAGCATAAATAATATACACTATTAAAATCAACTCCAACAAAAAAATCAAATATCAACGAAACAAAACAAAACTGATGCTAAACATAAAACTACTTACTCGATGACATCAAGGAGTCGTTGGCCTCCGTCAGCCATCTCCCTGGATCGTTATTCATTCTGGAAATAAATCAATATGTCATGCTATAATTATCATTATATCATTCTAAGTTGCTAAAATCTTCACGAAAATCCATGTTCATCTTCTTTCTAATTACAGGGAACCAATTCCCGGCTCCGACATCCCGACTGCATTCCGATTTCAGTCAATCATTTTCACACAATTTGATTTGTTATGTGACACCATAGCAAACACAGAGGCGCCATTTTCTAAGCATTTGTTCTTCAACATTTTGCAAGCGGGCAGTATTATGACATTGCATTGCCATCAGTAAGGACGTGTAAATAAAAACATGCTACGTAATTACGTCCAATTTAAGAAATTACAAGTATGTTCCAATGCATATTTACTACGGTAGATACTTAGGCAACTTGTTGTATGCAGCCGAAATAATTCTCATAAAACATATTTGTATTTTCGTCATTCTGCGCTTTTGGTTACTCTTCCTATTTTACTAAATACCTCCATTAAATAATTTCCCATACTTTTACAGGTTCAAGAATAGACACATACACAAAAACTTATTACCTATTCGTGTGATCGTGTGCCATAAGTTTTGACACTCGCAATGTTGCTAATTTCTCAGACAATGACCTGGCCCGTAATGATTCATCAATATGCCATACATTTGTAACCACAAAGATACATACAAGTTTGACTCCACTGGTAATGCATTATTCGCATGATTGACTTAATGTATTCCAAAGCCATTCATGTAGCACGAAAGTAATTAAAAGCTTAGTTTCAGGATTGGATTGGAACATAATTTTCCAAATTTATGCATTGATTCCTAGCTCCTCCAGCCATAAGATAAATTTTAGCTATTTTTTGGTAGCTTGTGAGAGTAACCAACGGTTAATCATTTCTAATTCTATTTAAATATGAAAACTGCAAGGCATTTCCGTTCAGTTATTTCTATTTCTACAGAATAACATCTCGCTCGGATTAGGATTCACGGTTTAGTTCCACAGCTACTAGACTCAAGTGAATAGAAACAGAAGTTTTTTTTGTAATCTCCACACACATTTGAAATCTTTTAAAACCTCAAGTCTATATAATAGTGTGTCAACGATTGATATGCAGCGTTTAGTACCACCATGGATATGCAGCAGACGGGGCTAGCTTTACTATCTTCTACATTTGAAAGATTTACGGCAGCGACAACAGAAGATTTTGGTTACGGCATATGCATTTAGCTAACATGGACACATTGTGGTAATCCTCAAACACAGATTTGCTTAAGACTTTCATCTCGCTAGTCATATTAGCACACTATTCATTTTAGCCTCGGAATTCCCTACGAATACATATCCGCATATCCAGGCCCACTACACAATAAGTGTTACATGATGTAACTTACATCCCGTCTCCATCCGCATATCTGCATCTTCATTTCACTCAAATCTCTCAAGTTTTCTACTTCCATGATCACCTAGGATGACGGCGATTCAGCCTTACAATGCCATAACAAGCCTCCCACGTATATAAGCTACCTGCTGGATTAAACCTTCAGCAATGCAGATAATGCTAAAACCTGCTGCAGTGAAACCCATACCATAATACAAATTATTTTAATACTAATTTCAGACACAGTTATAGTCCAACCCCTGATCTACACTCACTATTCCAACGATACATGACTTTTATGAGAATTTCAGCAAGTCTACTAAGTATTCTTTACAGAGTCACGTTCCCTTCCTTCATGAAATTAAACAGGTTCTCTTATAAAGAAACTTGCGAAGATTCCTCAGGATACAGGAAAAAGTTGCTAAGAAAATCAGAGCATGTATTATGCTTTTGCCAGGAGAAATGAAGACGGCAGCTGCGGTATAGGTGCAAGGGCTTCCATCTCCCCACCCACAAGCGCACATTCAAGGAACGATCGAACCATGAATATGGCGAAAATGGATGAAAAGCCATCACTAGCTAAATATGTATTGGCTTCATTCAAATGAGTCAAGCGACTCAAGGCAAGTATTCAGCATCCACCAATGTAAATGACTTTACTGTACCGAGTCTAAGTTACATGTACGATTTCATGAATATGAATTCAATTAATACAGTGCTAATTGCTTCATACCACCGTCCCGCTGTATTTGCTTCTTCTATAACATCAATACTGAATGTCACTCGGTTATCTCTTGTTTGTGCCATGGAAGAATAAAGGTTTTGAATCAACGTAATCATACACATTTAGTAGTACTGGCTTCGGCAGCAGGGATAGATACAAGTTAGCAACGCATCATCGCAGCATGACTCCACTGAGTCCTCAGGGACCTCTAATATTCTATCTGTGCTCTATATAGTTCCAACTCTAGGGCTACCTACTAATGCAATGGTCTCACAATCACTGCTCTCGGACTACAAATAGAAAACGATAGGAAGACCTATGACGGGAGTCCTCCTAGCTAGCAAAATCGCCCGCCTGCAAATTATCAGCCTTTCCAGTCATTTCCCAGCGAATAGCGAAATATAGTCTACAGAAAAGATGGGATGAGCTCGGCTTGCAGGGATTGAAGATATAGCATAAAAGGATGATCGACCACCACCGAAGGCAGTCAATTTATAATGCCAGACAGACAAAGTAATACCCAGTAAGTATGTTCTCTATTGGAAGTACATAATAAAAATACGGCTAGAATCCTGGCTAAAAACGAAATCCCTACATGCATACAGAGACTGAGACACTTGGGGGTCTTCATAATGTCACTATGTTACCTAGACTACTGGCTAACGTGATCATTGAATGACGTATACATACGTAAAAGAATTAAACTTTATTTCATTTCACCCTTCGCTAAATTCTGAACATAGTAGCTGCTATATATAGGCTTTCACTGAAAATAAGGAAATTATGAGTGAACTTCAACATCAATTTAATTTCATTATTTTTCCATAAAATTTCTCCTTCCTACTTTCCGTAGCATTGGAGAGGCTGCTGATGGAATGCTTCTGCTTTGTGCTTTTACAAAGACATAATTTCCTGTCAGAACGTCTCAGGTCATGTTTATGTTAAATTCATGTCTCATGTCCTATACGGAGCAATCAATAACATGTAATCAAATATCAACGTCGTTTCTACGACATCACTTCTCAACTTCCTACATTAACTAAAGCTGTTAGATGCTCCGCACATTTCCATTTCTATTTTAAGCTTGAAATTCTGCTCAACCTGAATCAGATTTTTAATTTAAGTTGAAGAAAAAAAGCTTTTATGGATTCCTGTCGTCTCTTGAGATATTAATAAAAACTAGAATTTCCTTTGTATCCATTATCATCTCACACAAATTGCATTACCAGTTTTTTGCGTCATGCTTTACTATACATGAACAATAAAAAGGTGTATAGTTTCTGAATCTTTCAAAACACTAAATTTACCAATAAGCAAAAGTCTTGTAGTCTCAACGGTTCAAAAAAATCATGGCCTAACAAAGTTGAGACAAGTACGAACTTTCTGCTATGGAAGGGTCCTGAAATCACAAAGAGCTAGTCACAAGGTCTGCTGTATTCTGAAAGTCTGAACTCGCCCGAACGTCGAAAACTTGGTCCCGAAAAGCTTTACCACCTATATCTGCAGTTACAGATATGGAAGTACGTTAGAGTTACTAAAACCAGGGAGTGGTGATATAAAAGCGAAGTAAAGTGTACCTATCAGGTCAAAATTCTGTGCAAAAGTATGCAAGTATAAAAGTATGCACTGTCATTTGGTTTAATCCTCCGTCTTGTTACTAAAGCAACAGTAGTGGTAGTAGTCCATTACATTACTTTTGCGGGAACTCACGCACGGAAAGCAATATAGTTAATGCCTCCATCGCATGCCAAGCAATTGAACGCTGAAACTTGGTGAATTTCAATGAAAGATCCGTGCTTGAACTTACTGTGCATCGTTGTAACGTGCGGCTGAACCGTCACTCAAGCAATGGTCACTTATGTGTAGAGCATTTGACAATGACATTAGCATTCCTCATTAACTCTCCACATCGGCTTTTAAATTGAAAATATGGTAAAAATACAAAAAAACCGTAGGTTCCGAAATAAATGTTAACCATTAATACAATTTTCTGTTGCTCCACGTCAATACTAAATCTAGCGAAGCTTCATTTACTTCTTTTTCAAACAAAATACTACAGTCAGAAATACTTGGGAGTATATGCCGTCGTTAAGCCGTAAAAAACACCTACGGCAAACGTTAAACACACCCCCAACCAAATTAGTCGCTTTTGAACAAACGAAAGTTACCCATATTTTGTTTACATTTTAGTTCCTCCCAAACTATGCTTAAGTTAAAGCCTTGAAAATCTTTCGAGAATGGTCGAATCAAACGACTCCAACGGCTATATACGCATTATTTTGAGCCTACACCAAATCCTTCCGCAATTAACTTCCTACCCCGCATCTCCATCACTTGAACAGAATTATAAGTGATTAAAGATCAAACCGTTTCCCATCCATCATGCTAGACTATATATACGCAAGGAGGTTGTGGCTGCACTGTTAGCGTCTGTTTCGCTGCAATAATAATTCTAAGGACTTATTCGGTTCCCCGGAAATTTCCCCCTCCGCGGCAGACTAAACCCATCCTTTCCCTTTCACAATGAAAGTTATAGGAGGAAGAGAGAGAGAGAGAGAGAGAGGAAAAACAATTTTTCAATCTTCGTCATCCATCTTCACACCTACACATCCTCACGGGTAACATGAAATAAATGAAAGGCTTCGGCTATTTTCAATCGTACAGACGCCGACCAGCTTTCAACCTTTCAACCTACAGCGAATCCGTAGATAAGATATTTGTAACCACGTTAGTCTCTATTGCTATCGTTGCCCAGAAAACACCCAAGGTACAAGTACATTGGCGGTAAAGCGCATGAAAGCGAAAAGGCGTCATTTTATGTTCCATTTGCAGGCACAAATGAAATTTTGCCATTTCTTCATTCATTCAATGGCTTGCCCATGCTCCTCTGGACCGTGAGAGAGAACTTAATCAAAAATACGTTAGAGGCATCGTTAGAAATGACGAATGCACAAGAAACGACAACTCAGTCAGTGGAGGAGAAAAGACGTCAATGTTCCATCAATCAAGGCTGAACTAACAATGTTCCTGATTCAAATTAAGTTACAACATTTCGATTCCTTCTTTCCAATTAATTCCGCTCAACCTAACCCGCCTGTAACTCACACCTATACAGATGTATGTAATTGTATCACAATAAGTGAGGCAGCCTGAACCTGTTCCATCGAGACATAAAATACTCCTGTTTCATTTACACTGCTTTAATACTACAGCTCCTTGGAAAATGTAATGCATACTCGAACTCGAGAAGTTTAGTATGAAATAGTTGAAACATCCATTTTGATTGGTCGCTGGGACAAACACTTCCGCTTCAAGTGCCGTATATGTATACCTACACCCAAATACTCCAGCAACGGTAAGGAAGCCCATAAATGCTTCCCCAAAGTGACCTTTTCCACTAATAACTCAAGGTAGCATTAAACCGTTCTTAGAAATCCAACTTTCTAAGTAGTAGTAGAAAAATTAACCATATATATCCTATCACCTTCAAGCCTCAAACTATTACAGGCGACATACAAACTTGGCTCTGTTCTTTCGATTCATATGCATATATAGACTCATGGTCCGTTTACCTTTTTATGTATAAAATGTATGGAAACCTCTCTATACCGTCAATATAGGCTAAGCCATAAATGAATTAGTGACTAAATTGGAACATGACAACAATCATATCACAATATTCCTCACGTTATATTCTATTCAAGCTATTGAAGCTCAAAACTAGTAAACAACCTCGTCGCAGGCAAAATATCTCTACTTTACTCCTTATTAACTTATTACTCCATCCTTAACTCCCCAATCCCCTCACAAAATTATACAAATAGAAAACTACTTTTTTCCCTCCGATTCTCTTTCTCTCTCACTCTCTGAATCAACATCTCATTCAAAATTCAAACTTCCTATTTACTAAGATTATAAACTAAATCTACCATGCAGTAGTGCCAAAATATATGAGAATCTTCCCAATAAACATTTCAAGATGAGCCAACAGCAACTCTCCTTTACCAATCCAACAACAGTACATAAGAATACTATAAGGAAGATCTCATTGCCCTGTCACTCTCCGATCGATCCAAGTAGTAATTAATTTTGTCGTCCTCACAAGACCCCCCAAACCACAGCCTTCCCCACTCTTTTCCCCTCCCCATAGAGACATACAAACATTAGCCCATCTCTCCGACAACATACTATCCTTCCATCTTAAATATACTATAAGTCTCATCATCCCCAAATGTAAAAACTCCCATTAGCCAAACTTAATGAACATTTTCAGAAAAATCCCATCCTTCTCCATCCCATGCAGCATGGACAGACTTCCCAAACAGCTCCTCTCAAATCAAGGTCCCATTCCATAATGAGGAACTCGATAAAATCCCTTCCACCACAAACTATATTACATTAGACTGAATGAATCCTAATGTAGAAAAGCCCCCTCCCCCCTAAAATCCTCCGACTCTCCAAACCATTGCTAGTGCCAAGAGACAGAGTCATGTAGTCAGTCAAGTTGAGCCAGACTCAAAATTTCCATATATCCAGCCTCTAACATTAAACCTAGTTACGAGGCCCACACCTCTAAAACCCTGTACTTTGAGTCCCTTTTCGAGACGACTCAAAGCAAATATCATGTAGCCCCCGACGGATAAAGTAATAGGGAGGTAGTACTAACCACACATTCGTTTCCATCAGAACCCAACGTTTCACCATTACCTTTCAACTCCAACGCTCCAAACTACCTCCATTCCAGAAAGGAAAAATCCCTTTGGATTCTAACGCTTCCTACGAAACAAATCAGCCCAAGACTCACCTCCCATCCGAATCAATTCAATGTAAGGAGTTGAATGAGCCCCAACATGATAGGGTAATTTTTTATAAATTTTCGAAAAGTTTATTTTCGGTAGATTTCAACTCTGAAATTTTTCGTCAAGTCATAGTCAGAGTGAACTGTGGGTGGTGGACCAAAATTCTGGGTCTCTCCCACAATCTCATGGCTTTCCAAGCCATGGCAAGGCAGGCATGGCAAGGCAAAGCTTCTCCTTTTGCTCAAGCTCTTCTCTCTCTCTTTCCCATATACACTTTTACCATAGGAATACATTTGAAACTATCAAGTTTCTACTGATGATGCCCAGGCGCTTCTCCTGTCCCTACTAACTCCACCCTTTGTGCCAACCCATTGGAAAATCGTATTTGCCAATGCTGCTCGTCATGTCGAGAAATTTTTTTTTATATCTTCCTCCAATGCTTTGAAAGCCCATACTCTTCCACACTCGAAACTCCTTATACTCTACTACACACAACACATAGTATATAATACTTGTGAACCTCCCAAACCAAAAATATTTCCACTTTACGAAAGCCCATAGCTTCATTCTTGTCCCAACAAACGTGGAGTGTGAAGCTTTTATAAGAAAGAAGATTTGAGGAAATTTTTGTCTCAAAATTCAAATTATTTCTTTTGATACGACTAAAGTGGGAAATATTCAAGGAGGAATTAGCGGAAAAGGGAAAAGTGTTACAAGACACGCGCGCCATTTGCATTCCTTCTCTATAGCTTTAAAGGCTTGATGGGCCCGAGTGAGAGTTACAATTCAATTTTCTCAAATTTCACCTCCCTTACGTCTAGTTACAATCTACTTTAAAGAGGTTAAAGGTTATTTACCAGCTTGTGTGAGTTTTTGTCCATGGTCAGAGTCAAAGTTGTGCAAAAAAACCACCTAGAATTGAAATTTTATGCTCGAGGATTTTCACAAACACCAACGATTCCGCTCCGTTATTCACCACTGTGAGGGTTGAAGGAGGTGGGGAACGAATGTGTTAGCCCCCAAACCACCAGACTCTGGACGAGTATCGATTCTCTCTCTCTCTCTCACTCCTTCTCTCTCTATGCCTGTATACAAGTATTAAGTATAAAGTACTGTATGAGCAAAAATTATATGCTGCTGTAGGTTTTCTGGGATATTTCCTTGGAAAATATTTGATATTTTGTGAAATACAGTTTTTTTGAGCGAGAATTCCAAAGGAGATTTTGAGCATGTATTAGAGAGAGGATTTTATTTTTAGAGGTGAAGAGGATTTTGGATGGAAGGAATAACTTGGAAGAGAATGGAGAAACATTTTTGAAGGAGAGAGAGAAAATTTGGGACATTTTTTGGACATCCTTTGGATTTTTCGTGGTGGATTGTGGGAATTTTGTGGGATTTTGTATTTGGAATTGAAGGAGACGGAATAGGATTTTTTGAATGAGAGACAGAGAGAAAGGGAAAGAGTAGAGGAAAAGGGTTTTTTATTGGAGGAATTTTCTAGGAGTTTGGTTTAGGTGGATGGTTTTTTCAAGATGAAGGAAATGGGATTTATGTGTTTTTGAGGGATTTTATAGGAGGAGGTAGGGTTTTTTAGGAGTTTCTGGTTGAGGATTTGGAAACAAGATGAGATTGGGATTTGAAGAAATTTGGAATTTTTTGTGAGACATTTTGAGAATTTTGGACAAGATTTAGAGTAATTTGGGTGGAGGATTTCAAATGTGGCAACAAATTTGTGAAATGGATTTTAGAGGAATTCGGGACAAGGATTTTGGAAAAGAATGGAAGGTGGTATTTTAGTGGTTGTAAAAGAGGGCTATGGTTTTGGGAGAAGTTGGTCATAAATCGAGATGGCTGACGGACGAAGGAATGAGAAGACGAATTTGTAGGATGGAATGTTTTCAGAAATGTGATGTTATATGATTTTTATTTCAGGAATAACATTTTTAAGGGAGGTTGGCCAGAGAAAATATTTATGGCATGCTTTTAAGTATTCTTATTTCTACATCCTTCTGGACTTGCATGTGAGTCCAGAGAAGAGATGGAAATTTTGTGGGATGAGATATGGATGAGCTTTGTAAGTGAATTTATTTCAAAGCATAATATCTTTGCTACTGACAATGGATGCTAGAATGAATGAGATTCCCCTTGCTGTTGTTGGCTGATAAATGAAATTGGAATGGGAATATGCTCGGGCTACAGAGGCTCTTGTACAGACAGACTGATTTGGAGACTTGAGTTGAGTATTATTATACTTGAAAGAAGATTTGAATGATGGATTTTTATCAGATGATTGTGTTGTGATGGTATGTGTGTAGTAATAATGTACTTGCGGAATGTTTATTTGACTGAATACTCTTCTCAGAGAATTGATTAGTATTCTAGCTACGTTACAAGCAAAGACTGGTTGATGGTTGATGTTTGTCATTGGCGAGGTAGGATTTTTCTAGGGTTTTTATGTAAAGGGAGTTCAGCTTTTCAAGTGGTTTTTGTACCACAGACGAGAATTTTTAGCGATTTTGTTCATTATCTCGAAAGTTGGTGCATTTCATTTAGGAGAGAGTGAGAGAGAAGATGAGTCTTTTCGGAGTACCGGGACGGTTGGCTGCACTGGAATCTTCTGATGAGACTGGATTGTGAGGTGTGTGAGTTTACAGGGGCTTACTTTGCTTCAAAGCATGGAGTGGGAATTGGTGGGATGCACACATATAGAGAATGTTTCAAGCAAGAGTTGAAAAAGTCAGAAAATGGACTTGGTTTTGTTTAATTTTGACTTGAAGTTTTCGTTTTGGTCTTTGTAGTATAAATCTCCTCCCACATCCATTCTCGATTATTAGATGCAATGATGACAAAGAAGCTTGGGGTTTTAGTTCCTCTCTATGCAATGGAGTTGTAGTGCAGTAGGGTTAGCTAATGTAGATAGCCTCAGAGGGTACTCTTGAGCGACAAATGCTATTAGGAAGGATGCAATCAGTTGAGGGCCGTTGCTGTAAAGTTGATCGCCTACAATTTTACCATATTACAGGAGGAAAATACAATGCAGTTGCTGGGCTCTCTCGTAAATATATCCACGTTTAGATTGAATGGAGCCTTGACTCATGTGTTATAAAATCATGTTTTCCTAGGGATGGTGTGAGGAGTTTTCAGTTTCTATATATCTCCCTCTCCTTTTCTAATCGAAAATATTGCTACACAAGTACCTATGACTTTGGCGAGTGAGTGCAACTTATACATTGGAAGGGGTAGGGTTTACACGGACTAAGGGCCGACTTCATCGCTTGCTTGCTCACTTTTTTACACTTATTTTCTCTCGTCCACATAAGAAAATGAAAGAATGATATGGATGTTCAAGGCAGAGACTTGTAAGTTTAGGTAGTACTACACACGAACCTAGTACATTACTTACATAAGTCAAACATACGTGTATCGTATCCATATGCTTTTAAATTACTAATGTCGTTGTGAGTTCATGCCTATGCATCTGCATCCATATAAAATTCGAGTCGATTCACATTCCTCAAGAAAATGACTGGCTTGAATCCATTTCAGTCAAATGCTCCATCATCAGCTTCAGAAAACTCATAGTTTATTAAAAAAAATATATAACTACAACTTTTCTCACTCAAGCGCTTTTAAGGGGACGAAAGAACAGCGAGAGCAGACAAGCCCAAATAATTCCACTTTGCATGGGAAGGACAAATGGGATGGAAACATGAGAAATCTAAATACGCTGAATATAATAGAATTAATTGCAATAATATTAATATTACAATGGAGTTCCGAATGATTTTCTCATCTTATGACCACACCATCCTCATCCCTTTCCAATAACTCGTGGTGAAATATTACTCTCCTCGAAAATATTATATAGGATGAGATTTGTTGATATTTTTCCCCATTCAATAATGGTGTTATTCAAAACATTGGGAGTATAAGTAGGCGGTGCTTTTTCCAACTTCCAACTGCCCATGACAAGTTTGTAAATGATGAGAGTTTTCCATATCCCACCATATGTATTATTCACCAAATCATAACGCAGTTTAGAATCCAGATTCATTTATCTTTCATACAACATTCCAATTATTATTCTAGTTGCATGTATTTTTGTATGTATGGACTCCGCTAGAAACAAAATAAAATGATTGACTAACAATTGAATGCTGTCGTTGCTACAGTTATATTATTATTATTCTTATACAATGACATAAAAACAAATGCTCAACTTCACATGTGCATTCAGCTCTCATTGAATTCATACCTGGTTGTAATATTACTATATAGTACCCAATTGAAGACAATTTCTTTAATTGTTTGTGAGTTGTGAAACAAGCGAGAGAAATAAGCCTTGCTAAGGAATGATCCATATGCTGAATGCTGACGAATAAGCATTAATAATCGCAATTAAAAATGCCAGAAAAGTTTATTACACATGGATGCACATATGGTGCTTAAGTGGTTGGTGCAACTGCCAACGCAACGTATAGTAGAAATTCATTCCATGAAGAACTTTGCAGTGGTAAATCTCATATCATGCTGCATGTGTATGTATAGTTTTTGCTTGGGCATGATAAAGTCACCCTGAATACTTATACTTATGAATTTATCATTGAAATGTCTCTCTTTAGAAAAATTCTCCAAAGTAAATAAGCAACTTCGATTTTTTCCTACAACTCGACCCGTTTAGTTGCAAGTGCATGATTGCACTCAATTACCCAGTGATTGTGCGATGAGCTTTAGTTCAGTTGGATATAATTTTTTGAAATTCCTGTTTCCAAACAAGATTTAGAAATTCGTGTGTTTATCAATAATTTACTGTCATGCAACATTACTAGTAGAAAATGTTGGGCTGATGGCACGAGAAGAAGACTCGGTTCAATCGGTTTTAGGCTTTAAGAGCAGTATGTATATGTACGCACACTCTATCTATATCTATGTGAGACAACACCCCAATTTTAGTACAGTAGTAATGTCCATCCACCTTCTGCAGATTTGCTGATTTCAGATCAAATGACTCATCAAGATGTGCTCTGAAATATCGTCAGCAAGTGTAATTGGAGATTACCATAAAGTCTCGCAAACCAGAATGCACAATGGAGCATGTGAGTGCTAAAGCTGGTTTTGTTTTTTCTCTCTTTATTCCCTAAGTATTTATACCTATGTAGGAATATGTATATCCATATTACCAAGCTCCTAAAATGAAGCGTCTATACACATAAATGAACATTTTATGTTCAAAGGAACTGTTGTGCTAGCGAAATTTGATTCAGTAAAACTCCTCTCATCTTTTTTTTCATTAATTTTGAGGAGCTAAGGAATTTGAAACGAGTATGTATATAAATGGACTAAATTTTTCCTACAGTTTTAGTATACAGTAATCAATTTTTAACGTTAAAAACATGGCTAAAAGCAACCTGAATATTTCCACCAACAACAACAGTTCCAAGAATAATAATTCTCTCATGTGATGAATAAATAGCATAACCATAGTTCTTGTCATTTAAAGGGTACAAAAACAGCGATTGTATTGGTACATACATAAGTACTTACACAAGCCGATACTCGACAGAGGAAAAGGCCTAGTATTGTATTCGTTGAATAGCTATGGTTCTATTTCCCCGATCTATTATGTACGTAAAGGATAAAGCAGTTAGTGACAGCTACGCCATACTGCAATGGCTCCTCTAGCCCACACTCCTGTCTTTATCATCAGTACACAAATTCTCACTTTGTTCGCTCTCAGAATGTGGACACGAGGCTTAAAATATACTCAAGGGAAAGGGTCACATCAAAATATTAAAATCCAATAGACATAATGTACACATATATTGCTCGGCAGGGTTGTAGCTATTCTGAGATTTTGTTTCAAAATTCATCTAGCCTGCACAGTTCAACCTATCAATATTATTGTCTGCCGAAACCACAATAATACTAATGGAAATACATAGTACAGCTAATTACACCCAACCTTATACATTTCAATGTGAGTCGACAACTATAGATAGTTAACCAAAGCTAATGCGACTTGGCATCACAAGATATCCTCTCTATACCTACACGCACAGTTCGACTAGATTTAGGTACATTACTTCACCAACTCAATTACACTGAGTATACATCTGCGTCATTTCCAACATTTGCTTTAGTTAAGAATAAATGTCCTTAAAACTTTCAGTCAGTATAGAGTTAATCAAAGTATGATTGTGCAGGATGTTTATTCTGCCGTATGGAACAGCAGTAGTGGAAATCATACACTTTTCATGAGTCTATAATAATCCAGGGCTTTCTCAATATTTCTATGTGGCATAACTAGAAATCTACATAAATGTATTTAGTAAATGAATAATTACTGTTGAATGTGCCGAGGGACAACGAACAACGATTCATTTGTATGTACATGTAGCTTGCCTGCATTGCTATTACCATTCAATGAAATGAGAATCGTCAAAATTGTTCTTTCAATAAGCAATAATTTCTAGGAAATACACAACTCCGAGACCTTTACATTTAAAATACGTACGGATGCATCAGTGTGCACGGTACATCAAAGATGAAAAATCATATGCCTGCATTCCTTCCTTCGCTTCCGTTCTAATTCTAAATCAATGATAAAAATAATCTGTACAATTCCAATTGTATTTAACACCAACTCATGCATAAAAAATGGGGAAAGTTCATATTTTTCTAGCAATGACAGTATTTTTCTCAATACTGGAAATGATTCCCACAGAGATATACAAGCCAATAATAGCTGCTGCAGGTTTTCAAGATAGTGGCTTTCAGTTCACGGTCAAGAAAAAGTCAGGAGTCAATCTTGTTCATCTTCATATATATAATTCCAATGATGAAGGGGAGACATAGTGAGAAAAGGATGACGAAAACAAGCTAGGGATTTAAATTTCTAAGGAATATCATTAGACAGTGTAAAAGGTATTACATGAATAATGCAAACTTTCCGACAGTCAACATAGGGGTAAAGAATGAAATTCCCAGTCTTACTTCACAGGATCCTGCTAAAGCGAAGCCCTTTGTGTGGACGCGGAGTAAACCAGTCTTCTGGTTACGATCTACACCCCGCATATGCATAAGGCATCTAACAAGGTTTCTTTCATAGGAACTGGACAATAATTGTGAGATTGGAAAGCATAAAATCTTCAACTATGCTATTTGTATACGTGAGACTGTAAAGGCTTGGTGGGAGTGAATATTTCTCTATGCACTGCAGTGTCACTCCCAGTTCTGGTGTGTGTATATCTATATATACATACATACGCCGAACGAGCAGGTTCACATAAAAACAAACAGAGATGTCAAACTTTATGGATGTAGTTTTACAATCAAGTCGCGTCAGGCGCAGAGCAGAGGAAATCAAACTATTTTACACTTTTTCCGCTTTATTAAATAAGTCAACATTTAAGAGCTTGAAAAAAATCTTATTTTTACAAATATTTTATACTACATATACACATACATACTCTTTCTTTCAAAATGCATAGATACATTTTTCAATAGTAAAATAAGTCAAGTTTGAAAACCAGAAAGTAACCGTGTATGTAGAGCTACGTACTTTTCGTGAAGTCATAATATAATTATTATCAGTACCACACAAAAGACAACAAGGTATGATTTTTCCTTTCAAACCCAGCATATTGCATTCACTTGCAATCGTACCTAAGTAGGAGAGACGAAAGTCACAATGGGTATGTAGACCAACACATCAGTCGTCATCTGCATCATCAGCTGGTTTCAAGGAACCGAAAACTTCGGAGGGGATCTTAACTTTTTCTACCTCCATGTCTTCTTCCTCCTCTGCGATCAAGAAAAAAATAAAAGTCAGCAATCCATCCATTATCAACTCAATCACCTCACTTCTCTCTCAATCTTTTTTACCTCCCGGTCTCCATACACAAGTGAACGTATATAGATACCTAGTACGACCTCCTCTAAAGTTCTATTGCAATACTACACACTGTAGACCTGCTCTTCGCACAATTTATATCAATCCTGCTTACAGTAGGCTTGTAACTTTTCTAATCAAAAACATTCATTATCCATTGCTAAATCATACACAGAACCAGTCCCCAAGGAAGATGAACCCAAAAATATCCTTTCGTTGGATATCAGTGTGCATGAGGTACATTGTACGTTCATAAATATACCAAATCTCTTACAAATTTCAATTTACTAATGCACACAGATCCCTAGAATAGCTAGACTAGCCTGACTGCATTAGATATGCTATGGATTCCAAGTTATAATCCACACTGTGAGCCAAATGTTCATTAATTAATTTGTACATGTTAAATCGTTCCTTCAAGTGATCTAATCAAGGCTAGTATAGAACTCTTGGAAATGCCATTCCCCAAGCATAATACCTAGTCATTAATCAAATTCGTATAGTAAAGTGGATTCCTACTGCTTCACAATATCATGAAGCTATAATGTCGGTGATGGTACATTCCAGTTCGGTAGAAAATAATTTTTGTGATGAACTGTACATATACTTATAGGTACAGAGCATTGATATTTGGTAAGACCTGTTCTGAAACTACAAAGCCATGTGTTCAGCACCAGACCACCGAAATCCAACTTTGTCATCGATTTCTTGAGGGAAAATGGAATTTCTCCCATGGAAATTAACACTGCTGAAAAGGAAAAGGAAGACGTGTTTTTGGCAATTAAAGCAAAACGCTGACATACATTTTTGAGAGCGGGTGTACTAGTACTACACGGAGTGTAGTTCCCTCCCAACGTCCCAACACCCTAATGCAAGCCTGGGGCATTTTCCATCGTCCTCCTTCTACAAAATTACCATTGGCATAGTGCATAGCCTTTGGAACAAAATGTTAAGGAGACGGAGCTGCTTGCACTTTATCTTCTCAGCGTTACCCTCCCTCCCTCACTATCCTATCTTTCCGGCTGGATAGGAAGAAAAAACCTGAAAGCCTACTGGTGCTGGCGTACCAACATTCAACATACAGGGCTAGAAAAGCACATATAAAAATTTTTGGATACTAACAAAAGCTGGCATCTTCATGCTCCTATGGTCCTATACTTGAATAGATTGAGAAAACGTTGGAAACAACAGTCTGCCAGGGTATACATGCGGCACAGAAACCATATGAACAGATCTCACTTTCCTGCTCCAGGAACTCCAACAGGCCAGGATGGCCGAGTGGTCTAAGGCGTCGGACTTAAGTTCCGATCCTCGAAAGAGGGCGTGGGTTCGAACCCCACTTCTGGCATTAATTTTTGGCGACTTCAGCAAAATATTTCATTTGTTATTAATTACTCCTCCATTGTCTGATTTCAACGCGAATAATTTCAAGCTACTCATAACAATTACAATAGTAGGGGTATGAACAAGAGTATCAGCAGGTTTTCGAATGTAACATGAAGGTCAAACGCTAACTGAATTCACTTAACTTGGCTGACAACTTGAGTTATTTTAAATGTTTTGAAAACTGTTTACACATACAACCTCGGCTACTATTGGACATCTTTTCCAAAAATGTATGCCAGAAGTGGGGTTCGAACCCACGCCCTCGTTTGAGGATCGGAACTTAAACCCGACGCCTTAGACCACTCGGCCATCCTGGCTTCTTGATGTAGCGCTAGTCAAAATACAATCTGTGTTCGTGAGTTATGACCTTTCGACACTTATCACCATTTAGGGGAACAACTAGAATATCTTGCAAATGAAGCAGCAAGGGAATATCTGGAGGAAGTATCATCAACCCAGCTGTGTATATGAATGCTGATGGAAGTCGTTGTTGCATGGCAAAACAGTTGAGTATTGACAAAGAACTGGGCTTACTTTCAAGTGGAATTGGTTAATATAAACCAAAAATAAGATTTATTACCTTTTTCTCCTTCGCTTTCATCGTCTTCATCCAAGTCGATTTCGTCTGGATTAACAACTTTTTCCTCGACTTGCTGCGGTTGAAGAAGTGTGTCACCACGTACAAAAGTAACTTGGTCTGGTCTTCTGGGTGGAGGTGGTGGTTTCATTATATTTGTTTCTTCTGCAGCAGCTTGGTTATCTATGGTAGCTTCTAAAGCCTGCATTCCTTGTTGATTTTGCTGAGCTATGAGGTGTGCCGTAAACTGTGTATTGTACATAGCTTGAATGGATCGTTTTACTCGCAACATTTCCCGAATGGTATCTTCGTTTCCATGCCGAACTTCAAAATCCTTCCACGCTGCCCAGAATTCCTGAGACACCTGAGAGGAAGAATGATTAATTTTATTAGTGGAGTTTTTTAATTGAATTTAACAGCCGAACGGGAAAATTATGAATGAAGTGACTACGTACTCTAGGATCGCAAATTTGTGAAGTGTGAGCATAGATAGCCCTAGCTCGGTCAATTTCTCCAAGTTTAGTTTCTAGCTCGGCGAATCGAATACCCATTTGGCGAGCATCTGAGTCTGATAATGTTTCCATAGCTGCTTCAAAAATTGGACGAGTCTTGGTCACGCCGTACAATGCTGCAGCTTTTTGAATGTAAATGTTGAACATCTGGTAGAAAAAAAATTGTGGTATTTTGCGTCAATTCGATCGCGGAATTAAAAAGCAATATTTAAGTAACGTGTATTTTAGCTGAAATAATTTGCAAATAATTCTTACTTGGTATTGATCTTTCTTGTCTACTGCAGTCGTTGCCTTTTCATATATATTCATGGACCGCCTTGCCCCTCCATGCTCTTCTTCCAATTTAGCGTACAATAAATAGAAGTTTTTGGCAAACTGTGGTGGTACAGATTCTAAACACTGTTCAAATAAGTCCCTAGCCCGTTCTATCTTCTCACCTCCATACCGTTCCAAGAATTTTGATAAGTAGGTGTTCCACAAGTCATATACGTGAGGCCATTTAAACAACGAGATTCCCTTTTCGTATGTTTTAAATGCTTCTTCAAAATAGTTATTTTCTTCCAGGAATAATCCGTAATTCATAATGATTTGAGGTGTAGCTATTTTCAAATCAATAATTCTATCATATACAGACTTGCAGGTTTTGAATGTCCCAAAGGACTCCTCCAAATCTGCGTAAAATGACCATAATTTCAGATTTTTGTACAATCGCGCTTGAACCGTTTGTGTTTCGTCGGTATAAGCGGCTCTTGGGCCTTGGGGTGGAGTGGTTGCGGTGTACATCAGTTTTAAGGCTTCTTCATGATTTCTAAGAATATGTCAAAGTGCCATTTTTTCAGTACGATTAAGACATATCAAAACGTTTTAGAAAAGTAAATGCGTGAATCTATGGTGATTGAACTTACTTTTTTCTCAGTTCCATTTCTGCCCATTCACACCACACATGTCCTAGATCGTCTACCTTGAGGTACGGAACTTTAATGGCTTTATCAAAAATAATTCTCGCGTCATCCAATTGATCTGCTTTCTCATAAAACTTCGCAAAAGAAATCCATAATGCATTTAATTTTCCGATAGCCTGTTTAGGATCAACCGTTTGAACTCCTTCGGTGTAACACGATATCACCTAATTTGAATTTTCAAAATATTTTAAAATTAATAAAAATTAATTATTAAATACAAAAAATCGAAATATATTTAAAGAATTCTCTATACCTCGGTAGGCTTATCCTTTAGCAAATCAACTCTCTTCAACCACTCGTTGACATTATGAGGATTTTGCCTTAAAAGAACTGAATTTAAGAGCAACGGTCTTCTCTCCATGATGTTTTCAAGTCGAGCTAATCTCATTTCAATGATTATATCATCCACATCTTCGTCCTCCATCAATTTAGAAAGTGATGCTTCTTCGAATTGAGCGTAAGCATCAAATATTTGTGAAAAATCTCGGACTGTTGTTACACTTCGGATACCTTCCTCATAAATGTCTCTTGCCTGTAAATTGACGGTGGTAGTTAGTTTAAGTATAGCCCAATTCCCACACACCAACTAAGATTTCTAAAATTCCACTGACATACCCTTTCAAAAAGACCCGACCGAACGTAATAGTCTGCTAAGCTTGTCCACAAAGCTCCTATCTGGTCAGTATATTTTCGCAAAGCACTCCTCATGATCGCATCCACGTCCAAAGATTTTATCTCCGTCGGATTTTTAGAAATTAATGTACAAAGTTCTGCCCACAGCATGTAGTTTGACTTGCCCTAAAATAGTTTTAAAGTATAGTATAGTAAAACAACGAAAACTCGATCAACCTAATAAAATACGAAAAATAAAACCTTTCGTGACGTAAAATTGTCATTGTTGACTAGTTGAGCCAAGCGCACGGCGGCATCATCCAGACGTCCAACCTCCAGCAAGTATTCAATGAAATCTTCCGCGTTTTCGGGACACAGCTAAAATAATAAAAATAATTTCAAATAAAGTAATTGATAACAGTTGACAGTTTGTATTGGCATTCATACATAGCGAGATCACCACACTATGCATAAAAGATTAAACCGACTGCCATGAACCTCCATACATAGCAACTTACCTTCAAATGACGCTTAAAAATTCTAATAGCCGTTTCCGGAATCTTATGCTTCTTCGAGACGAAATTAATATACATTGGCCAAATTCTATTATGCTGGGTAATTGGCAAAGAGCGAAGTGCCCTATCGAAAATCCGTCTCGTCTGTGTTATTCTTCCAGAGCTGACAGCAAAATCACAATATTCAATCCAAATTCTCGGCATCTTATTCATGAAAACCAGGGAGCGTTCAAATGTAGCAAAAAGTTCCTGTTTCCCGAAAAAAATTATTACTTCTCTTCCCCAACATCATCCTTATGTTACAAGAATTCACTCAGTCCAACCAAAGTCTCACCTCATGAGCCTGTTCCTTATTTTCTTCACCAGCTTTCCCCAATTTCCGCTTTCTGAATACCAAGTATGCATGCCAAATCTTGTAAGAACCGGGTAGCTCTTTCAATGCTCGCTCATACACAAAAGTCAGTTTCCTAGGATCTTTCCGATTCTTCTTATCACTTTTAATATGATCAATATATCGGATCCAATGCTTCACCGAGAAAGGATTTCGGATTATCTCTTCCTCATGGGCTAAGTCTTGCTCGCTCAGCTACATTATTATTTCAAGAAATTAATTACACAAATTACATCAAATTAATATAATTATTTTACTCAAGTAAAATAATTTAATACTATACACATCTCTATACCACGGTCACGACAAGCTGTACATAGTTATAAACACGCTTACCGATTCAATGAAATTATCCACAGATTCCATCTCTGGTAATTTACAGATGAATTTATTCCAGATCCAGACTACTATTAAATACACTTGTTTCCCCCCAAACAGTTATTGTATTTTATAACACTCACTAATAACTGCGGAGGTTTTTTTGTTACCTGCTATAAATAAATAGCTATTAATTTCAATGTAACCATAAACAGCACTAACTGCAGTTAGTGCAGTATACACACGATTAGGTATTAGTTAATTCAACCTGATAAATTCTCTTATATGTTCACAATTCCACAACATAGCCCATCATCATCATGTACACTGACTGATGCGTTTAATATTCGAAAAGAAAGTGCCAGTGCCAGCATTGAAAAGCCGCTGAATGTTAGGAAACTGGGAATTGAAGTGCACCTACACACATTGTCGTACATACAAAGAACATACACACACACACACACACGACTAACGACGACACGTCCAGCACAAAGTTTGCCGCCTGTAAATTCCCTGCAGAATCCTTCGAACAAGGATACGAAAAAATGTTTAGTCCGCACTAGGACTTTCCACTGAAATTTATTTAAATAAAAGACGAGGAAGTTAAAATTGAATCGGGAAAATAGAATCATGATGTGAAAGGTAAGGTGTAAACTATTCAGTTCGAACACTAAATTGATTCGTTGTATGATTAATAAAACATTAAAATAAATATTAATGAGTTGAGTTTATTTTCGCAGATTCTTGTACTTTGAAAAATGGAAATTCTGGAAAATTATGGAGGTGACTGATGAGCAATTAATGCCGACAATTGAGAAGGAGGTGAAAGTTGTCAGAAAGATTGAAGAGGTTCCTTCCGTATCAGCCTCTACTTTTGAAAGCTCGTTGAGTGAGTTAAAAATGAGTTAAAAATTTACACTGTATCATTTAACTGCGATTCTGCGAAGCGGGGAAGGAGTAGGTTAGAGGTTGAAGCTTGAAGCTGTGATGTAATGGATGGGCGTGAAAAGGTTTTTTAGGTTATAATGGGTATGTGAAAAGTTTATTCTAAGTTTTTCCAACTGGCTAAAATTAATAAACGTAGATGTTGCATTTTTTAAATTTTTAGGTGAATCACTGGCGAGTGCCCAAACAGACAACATGTTGGAGTTCCTTTCGAAAAAGGAATTTCGTATTATTAATCAACAGAGGGATGAGCCAGAATTAAGTTCAGAGCAGCGCTTGGATATGCTTAAGGAAATATTTATGGCAAATCCGATATCATTTTTGAATAGATTTGGAAAGCATTTAGAAAAATCCCATTTGGATTGCTTTTCTAGTTTGTCGGGTTTGGAAAAAGAGAAGAAGATGGAAGTTGGTTTGTATGTGAACGCATTGAGGAAAGCCAAGATTGGAGGTATGTGTTGAGAAAGTCTTTAAATACGTAATTTGACATTATGAGCCATATGCAAAATTAATGAAATTGGAAATGAATGAGAGCTTTCATGGAGATATATTTATTAAGATATTACGTTGTTTTTATAGTGAGCCAGGCCACATTAGCCAAAAACCGACGGTATGAGGCGTTGCAAAAAATGGTGGATACGACGGATTACTTCACGGAACCAGAAATGCAACGTAGAAATCCTATCTTGTTTGAGCAGCTCATAGGAAAATATCATTCAAAGGAAGAAAGGGAAGCGTTTTTGCAATTATGTGAAACGTGCACGTCGAATGAGCATAACACTCCTCTAAGTGATATGCTTATTGCTCATATGAATCGATCGGACGAAGGTTTTAGCGATCGCCGAATAGAACAAGAAAATCAAATTGACGAGGAAGATGCGGCGGATGCAGAATACTTCGAGGATGAAGACATGGAGGAAGATGATTATGAATATGGCTCTTCCTCAGCCTGTAAAAAACAGGATGAAGAAGTTGAAGTAGAGGAAATTGATGAGGAAGAAAAGGATTTGTTGAAAGAAGAGTTTTTCACAACTATGTATAGAAACTTTCTTGAGGGAAAAGATGAGGATTTTGACTATTCCACAGTGGATAATAATGAAGAATATGATTGCGGTGAAGTTTTAAATCAAGATGCAGAAGATAAGTATTTTGATGCTGATGACAGCTTGTCCTGCCACAGCGACAGTGTGCAGATTGGTGAAGATAATGACATGAGATCTTCTCCAACTTTAAATCCCTATGGCACTCATAACGAAGAGGAATCAGAGGATGAACTTGATGTGTATATGAAGACTATAGAGAAGCAGTTACAGTCCAAGAGTTAGTAGACTATAATGTGAAATCTTGTGAAACAAAACAAAACTAATCTAAATCACTTACGCAGTTATATTATTTCAATAGTGAAATTGTCTTATTGAATGTTTTTATACAATAAATTGAATTTATTTATTTCCCTAAACATAAGATTATTCCCATTTCCCATACACTGAATTTTTGTGCTGTCAAGGCAAATTCCAATACATGGTATCAGTGCAATAATTTTCTTTCTCTCTTCAATAGTGAAATACCCCTGGAGGTAAATAAGTACAAACATTAAAACGCAATGGTATTTTGCAAATTTTGGCAACAAAACGTTAGGTACATCGTTACTTGAATGAGCACGAGAGTGGAGAGTGGAATACGGTGAGATGATGAAATTGAAATAAATATTTTCAAGCAAAAGAAGTCTTAGTTACAATAAATTATTTTTTAATTTAAATAATAAATTTTTTACAAATAAATCTTCAATACTTTCCGAAAATTATAAAATTATTGTAAAATTTTTTTGCAAAAGTATTGTCGTTTTTAGTAAAAACTGAAGTTATAATATTTGAATTTCATTGGTCCTTTTTTCAACATCACGACGTACAGTAAAAAAAAATTGTTTCAGTTTTTACCAAACACGGCAGGTTGTTGCTTTACATTTCATGTAAATACATAGGGACCGATTCTGGCCATCACTTGCTTTTTAGTTAATAAGATTCCGATATTTCCTATCAGATATCAGATCTTTCTAATAATCCATATAATATAGTGGTTAAATTGAACTTCTACAAACATTTCTTTCCTAAAATATTCCTCATATTAAAATACACCAAAATTACAATGAACGGGTTAATTTTCAAGCGCAGCTTTGCCAGAACTGGAGCATTGTCACACCCGCATAAACTTGCTCCCCTGCCTATCAAGGATCCTAAAACTGGTAAAGAGCCAAGAAAGCATAAAGCCATTTATTCTGACCTAATGCGTTAAATGCTCCTACCCCAACTTGCCTTTTTTATTTGAAGTCGTTGAATATTTTAAAAGCTATTTAAACTACAAACAGGTGGAATGGCTTTCTGGAGATCCGTCTCACTGTTTGTGATGTTGCCAGCTGTCGTTATTTTATCAATTAGGCAATTTATGCCCGGTCCAAACGAGGAATGTAAGGAAGGTATGGAGTTCCATGAACGACCGAAGTTCGTAGCTTATGATTACCTAAGGATACGTACAAAGGTATAGAATTGATCAATATCGTGTTAAAAAAATTAGAGAACAACGACTACCGTGGATATCTGGATATAAATCTGTTACTAAAAGTGCATTTTGATGAACTTGCAGAGGTTTCCATGGGGTGACGGCAATCATACTCTTTTTCACAACCCTCATGTTAATGCTCTTCCAGATGGTTATGAAGATGAGGACTGAATTATGCTATAACTGCATGCAAAATTCACAGCAATTAATTCATCATCTACAATTATTATAGCACTTTATATTGGTATGAAAAGCTCACACATATTTTTAACAGTTGTAAAACCAGAACGAAGTAATAAAACGCTAAATAAGTGCAAACGTTAAAACGCAATGCTGTTTTTTTTGTAAGTTTTGGCAACAAAAACAAATTAGTTACTTGGATGAGCACGAGGGGAATACGGTGAAACGAAATTGAAATCGCGAAAACAATATTGAATTTACGATTAATTCCTGGCAGAAAAAATGCCATTTTTATTATGTTCATGTTTTGGCGCTGATCGCTGTGATTTTTTGATACGGTTATCAGTTAGTTTAAAAACACTATAGCTAGGTAATAGTCGAAATTAAACGATGAACAGTATTTTCAGCTGAAAGAATGCAATTTTCAAATCCTGATTGTACAAATCCATCTCCAGCTGCCAGAATCAAAGGAGAATCCGACAAAACGACGAATCCCGGAGAACCTTCATAGCCTTGGTTTACCTGTAGATAAGGAAAAGTTCGTTAAAAAGTTAAAATAATCAAAACCTTGCTCGAAAAATGTGATGAAAATGGATTCATAGCTCAGTAGTAAGTTACCTGAGAATATCTCCATTTGTGACACTTCACAAAATTAGGAACTGTGCCCTCCAATGTTTTCAATTTACCCTTGATTCCAGATAAAATTACCTCCTTCATTTCATTCAATTGTCTGTCAATATTTTCAGCTCCAAAAGTAACTGAAGTATGAATCATCACAGCAGAAGTAATATCTTTCGAATTACTTCCATCTCCCAATCTTCGTTTTTCTTCTTCTAAAGTCCAATAGCGTATGATTGGATCATCGTTTACAAAATTGACGGCTGCTTCCGGGGAACGAAGTTTAAGTTTTTCGTTGTAAAATAAACCCAAGGCATACCTTGACGTGTAAGACACGTCTGATAGTTTCTTTTTCAAATCTTTCCCTGGAATTCAAAAATTTTACAAATAATCGCGAAACCAGATATATATGTAAAGCTGGTAAATTCGACCGTTTTTAAATACCCGCTTTTTCCAGAATTGTATCAATATTTTCCAACTGCAGAATTTGTGGCACTGGCATTGTAGAAATAACGACGTCAAATAGCTCTGGTTGACTAGATTCCTCAGGCATAACTTGAACCCGGCCATCTTCCGTGGTACTAATGGAAGACACTCTTCGGTTGAAAATTACATTTTTCAAGCCAGCCTGAAAAATTCAACATCTTAACTATAGTTGGAGTTCAACACTGTACGTTTAAGTAAATCCTCAATTTTGTTAGCAACCAAAGGTTTTTGTTCTCATTCCAAACATGTCTTACTTGACTCAAGAAATGCTTGACCACTGACCCAGTTCCAGAAGTACAAACATAATTCTCTCGTTCACCGTTTGCACTTTCTCTAAAACTTGGAATGTCACTTGTAGAAAACTTTCGAATTAAACCGTGTTCCAACAGATCTGCAACATACAACCAATTCAAGATTATTATTAGTAAATATTTAATATTGTTATGGTAAACCTTTCCCACAAAAAATCTGAATTGTAATATCGTAAATAATGGATGGGGGCAAGAAATTTCACAGGAAAGATTACAAAGTTTTGAACTCACTGTCAAAGTATGGCTTAAACAAGGGATTATTTACCGTCCTCGTCAAATATTGAGCACCGAGATCGGCAGTGCAACTACTATTATTGGGATTTCTTGAGGTTGAAAATCTTCCTCCTGCTCCCCTGGATTTTTCCCAAATGTGAATTTCCAGAGGGATTTTAAGAGTATTTTCTGCTCGTTTTAAAATATTAACAATAATAGATGACGTGAGGCCTGCCCCAATTAGTAGTACCTTTTTAGACATGTTGTGCAGGTGTTGTGGGAATAAAATAAATAATAAGTATATTTTTGGTTTAATAGAGATACTATAACCAATTTAAGATAAAGGCAATGAGAAGCCTACTTGATTCCACTATTCCACAACGTACGCTCGTTCATGAATAAGAACTTCCTTTTCTTCCAATAACTGCACAAATTAAGTATTACTGCTCAGCTTATATCGCTATCATTATCGTATAACACGCAAGTACTAGCACACTAGCAGGCTAACACTCAATGGATAATGAGTGTAGCTAACTCAACTAAAATTACGTAACAATGATGACATGAGGATGTGATCGAACCCGCTCAACAAGATATGCTATGATCTCCCCACCTAATGAATTGGTTATTATGATTTCCATGCATACGAAGAGCGAAGTGAGGGAGAAAACAGGCCACATGCCGGTATATTCTGTAAGGCCTTGCCGGCTGACTTTCCCTGCACAAATAAGTGTTAAATACGAGCAGCAGCATTCCTCAGGTAATATTAGTTTTGCGGTATTAGTGCAATTTTTTTAAAATTTGCATTTTGCTGTGCGTGTTCAACGCTGACTATAGTTATCTGAAATGCGAAATAATAACGGAAATTTTGAAGACATAACGGGTTGCAGTAAAAACCCAAGGGATATCATGCACATTATTACAATTTTGTTTCAGATGATGCGAAAAATACCATTCTGACGCTGAGATTCAATTGAAAAAATATTTATTCCGGAAGGAGAGCATTATGTAACGTGCTATTTTGAAATAAATATTGCATCCCTTCATAGTGACAAAGGCGTGGGAAATTTTTTACGATGAACTGCTAGGCATTTAGGCGTGCAGAATACGTTCTGATTGTACTCAAAAGGAACTTTGCCAGTTATGTCTACGGCACACTCGAAACATCGTATTAGAACAGGTTTTTTCTCCCCCATCTTTTCTGCTTGTCCCAGTATTCTTTTCTCGGCTGCTAGGGCTCTCTGCAGATAGGAGTTTGGAAAATAATGTTATAAACACGTAGTATAAATTAAAGATGACAACCATGACAACAAAGGAGAGGAAGAAAAACTGATAATGGGAATTAGCTTGCCTTCTCTCGATCACTTAGATTTAGAAATCTATTCTGTTCATCAATCTCTAATTGCTTCTCCTTTTTCTCCAGCTTCTTCATTCTCTCTTTCTCCCGCTTGATTTTATTCAAGGCTTTTTGCTTTTCCGCCTTTTGGTCTTCCATTTCTTTAGTCAATGGACCAGGAACTTGTGCCTTTACAACACGTGAATGAATGCAATGAAATCATTCAGAAGTATACGCATGAAAATTTATTGAACATCTGTGCGATACCTTAGAGTAATCGTACTTTTCCGGGAACTCTGCTTGAAATCGCATGTACACTTTTCTACAATCCTTTGTTGATGCCCAATTATATGCACACTTTCCAGATTTATCCTTCAAAGTTGGATCACAGCCGTAGGCCAATAAGTTCCTATCTCAAAAAATTAGTATTACTGAATATTTTATATACCAAGTTAGCCAGGAGCAGGGTATTTCGATTCTACCAAGGTAGGGGCAATAGTTCCTAGGCCTAGGATAGGCGTAACAGAATTACATTCACTGGAGCTATTAATCAAGAGATTTGATTATTTACTTACCAAACTATTTTATGTAAATCAAATTTTGTAGCTAAGTGTAACAACGTAAGAGCTTGTGGATCGACATGCTGATTCCAAAAGTTTGCATCATTTGAGAATTCCTCCTTTAGTTGTTGCACCAATTCACCAGCTAAAACTTGATTTCTATCTTCTATTGCTTGAAGGGCTAGTCCCAAAGTTCCGGGAGGTTTTACAAATTCTTCTGTGGGTTTAGGCTTTTTCCTTCTGTTGCCTTTTTTCTTCCGCTCTTGAGAAGATAAACTATCATCGTATTCCTGTAAATTATTTAGTTATTAGGATAATCTATTGCACGGTCAACATACACGAATGAGAGATGAGGAGTATAAAAAACCTGTAGTTCTGTCTTCAAGTCTATTGTAGTATTTACTTCAACCATATTGAATCCACTTTCACTTTGTGTATCTGGAGATGATGAGAGAACCGGAGGCTCTTCTCGCCTTATAGGCGATCTGGATTTAGCCCTATCAATGATTTTTGACTTGCTCCTCGGTCTTTCGGATTGTTTTTTCTTTTGTTTCAAAACCGTCGACTTGAAAGTTTCAACGTCACCTGTTGTTTAAAAATAATTTGTATACTTACACCTTGATTTTAGAACAGAAGAATTGAAGTACAATTAGAACAGTAAACCGAATTTACCTAAAACTTCCAATGTGGTTAAAAACGAAAGAACTCTTTTCACTTCACTAAATGTGGGACGTTTAGTTTGAAAAGGAATGGTTTTAAGCCTGGCATCGGATTTATCTAAAGGCGGATTGGGTCCCCCGAACAAAATATTTCGATTGAAGCTTACGGCACGATAAAATATTAGCTCACACTGGTTCAACTTTTCTTTCCATGTCGCCAGTAAATCTTGCACATGCTTTAAATACAAAAAACTTGAATTGGAAATCGAAGATACATTGACAGAAATAATCATACGGGGAAGATAAAAACGCTACACTCCATACAAAATACGCACCTGATTAAAAGCTTGTTCGTTATATCGCCGCAAACTAGCGCCAGCAGATTTTGGATGGGAAGAAGCATTTTTCGAGTCTCTAGTTCCTTGAGCTCCTCCTTGCTTAGCTCGTACTGTGTAACTGTGAAAGGTTTTATGGACTATTTCTGTCGAGCCTGCATTAAAAATAAAGGTGAATTTAAGTAAGTCCTTGACAAGTAGAAGTAGAAATAAAAACTCAATTAAGCGGAGATCATTTATATACCTTCAAAAACAGCAGCTGCAAAGTGACCACCACTTATCATTACAATTCCCCACTTTGGACTACGTGGGACAATCTCTCGTAAAAAAGGAAGGACCTTTTCCATTACAGCTGTGTCGCGATTCTAGGTATCATTTACATTTACGTTAATGACATTTCAAATGCGACAAACATTATTTCTGCGGTAAATATCTTGAAGAACTTCGATACCCATTTTATCAGAGCTGGAGGCAGTATCGCTGCATAAAACGCAATCACATCATTATTTTTGGTTCTAAAAAATATTTTTGAGTTATTTTTTAGTATTCGCTCAGCTCTGCTCTCGGGACTGGCGTTGTTCTCGTCCATGTCTTCAACACTGACTTTTTCCATGAGTCTACTTAATGGATTAATTGAAGAGAGAGAGTCCTCCGCATCCGAACCGGATATGCTAGACAGTCCGTCTAAGTAACAAAATTCGAAAAAAAAAATTAATTGTAATCCTTTTCAATGGTTTCAATCAAAGCAGCTTCCAACAAATTATTATAAAGCGCAACAAAATAAAGCACGTATCGTTTTAGAAAAATTCTATCGAACCCATCATTTCTTGGAAGTTCTCTTCATTTACAGGTAGCTGCTTATGAGACTTTCTTTTCAAATTATAACGATGCCAATCGAGGCGGAAGTGCTGCCGCTGATCAGGCAATGTCATAAATTTTACGTTGCACGTGGTACAAACGAGCCCTACATCTTTCTTCGTTCCTGGCAACGTTTCACCAATCACAGCATTAGGATCCTCAGCAACATTTGAATCGTTTGGATCAGAACCATTCACAGTAAATTCCTCAAAGCTTGTTTCGTCGTAAACCGATGGGATGTCCACCAAATCCTGTCCACTCTCTTCCAGTTCTAAAACAGCTGCTTCGGCAAGCAGATCAGTAACTTCATTTCGATGATTCTCGTTGAAGATTTGGTACCTTTGACTAACTCGAAAAGCTGCCATATTGAGGAAAACTATGAGTAAACAAATAATACATCAGTTATTACATAACAGGTAATATAATAATAGCCAAATTTTTTACTTGTATTGCATAATCACGCCAAACATAGTATAGTTAACAAATACACAAAACAGTGCCTTCTGCGTTCAGTTTTACTTTGTTAGTTGAATTGAAATCTTGGACATGTAAGAACCACACAAACTTTCACTGACGGAGAAAGTCCCTGTTCTTGCTGGTGACCCAGCTATGCTGGTTAGCTAAAGCTTAAGTGTGAAGCAAAACTATGCTAGTCACTTGGTTTTATTTCTGCACAAATATATTTGCCAGAAAAAAAATCTGAAACGTTCGGCTTGAAGGGGGAGTAACTTAATACCACATGCAAATTCTACAGTGTCAACGTTTCTACACTATTTGAATTAATTTAATATCCAGGTGAGTCACTTCACAATTCAAACACAGGTGCAGGGGATCTGCACAGGTCCTTAAAAATGAAGAATGTAAATTTATTGCTCTATAGCGAATGTCTCGGAACGTTTGCTTTCCATAAATGTTTTTTGCGAGAAATGCACGTTTGCTATTTCAACTCCATATGAGTGATTTGTCCATATATAGCCCATACACAAACCGTTTGGTTTCGAGCCCCCACAATGAACGTATTTTAATACGTGAGTTGAACATTGAACATGAACGCAAAATGCAAAAAAACACGATTTATTTAAATTTCCCGGGAAGGAATTTCAATGCTCCATAATATTTAGCTGTAGGGGTAAGCAAGATTTTTTGCTATCGTACAAAGTACATCTTTGATGCATATATGCATTTACGTAAGCCCCATGAGGTGTTTCAATTTGAATCAATAATAATTATTGCTGGAAATTAAACCACTCGAATCAGTTATAAGCACTTAGATTTAATGGTACCAGAGTATTGTTTTATCATTTTGAACAAAGTACTTTGGTTGACTAAATCACGAAATAAGACAAGACATAACAATCTTCTACTCATTGTAAGTAATAATTTTATACTAAATTTACAGCCATGTAAAATACGATTAAAACATATAAATGTCAAATAATATCACCCTTGAAAGTATTTTTATTTACCTAACTTGAAGATTATGTGCTAAAAATCTTAAATATTAAACACTGGAATTATTTACAGTGAGACTTTAAGTTAGTAACTGCTGGAATAAATACATTTCTTATTACAGACATTCATTAGTGCAAAAGGCTTAAGCAGTAATTAATTAATTTGTAAGATCAAAATCACAGGTATTGGTTCACTGTACCATGCAATCTAGTGAATCCTATAGGGGGAACGGTCGCATTATTATAGCAACGCTTATTATTTACAATGTGGCTACAAAAGTAAGAAAAAGGTGCGAGTAGTGCAGGCGAATATCTCTACCTCTAGCAATAATAATTATGATATGATATTGCAACTATTTATCCAATGTTTTTAAAATGCATCACTATACATATCTGACCTCAATCTTACAGGAGCCATATAAACAAGACACACCTTTTGGTTTGTCACCTTACTAGATAGGAGTTTTCACATACTTTGACTAAATTTCATTTTAGTGGTAGTGGTAGATAACTACTTAAAGCGTAACTGCCTTCGAATCTGACTAGCCTAAAAGGAAATTAAGTATTCTTGTTTTATAAGAAACTTCAACAGGAGCAATAAACTACTTCGTTGCCAAACCTCACAACTTTATAAATGATAAATGGCTGCAGTTTATTTCTTCGAGATGAAGTTAAACTTAGGAATCCTGAATCCTTATCTACGGCACTATATAGTCACGATACTATATGGCTATTAAAACACAAGCTACTCTAATTTTTTTTCTTCTTCTCCTTCTGTTTGGTTTTAGATGCTGCTGCTTGCGGGAGAGCATCCTGCTCAAAATTGTTTTCATAATTTGAATTAATAATTTCCAAAGCGCAGCGTCGGGGGAACCAGCCTTTGTCACATTTTCCAGGTGATGCTTCATCCACACAGACACCGTAAAGCCAATATCTATTAATTGTATTAATTGTTTTTTAGCAACAATCCCATGTGCTTTGATACTCATACTTAAATTAGTTAAATGTTTCCTTAATCGGCGACAAAAATACATGTGACTTACTTTTTCCATCTTGTAACCAAAATCCTGTCATCCTTTTTCAAAGGAATACGACTTTCATCAGAGCAAGGAGGTCTAAATAGTGTTCCCAATCCTTTAGAAATAGGACACCATGAACCGCTGTAGTCTTCAACTATAACATATTCCCTAGATCTCTTTCGTTTGTCATCCTTCTGTTGAAGCTGCTCCACCTGCGTGGCAAGAAATGAAACATGAAATGACGAAAAACATGATTAGAATACGCAATTTCAGGTGTCACGTGATTTACTTACTGTCAGTGTATACTGATCACATCCTTCTCTGATCGGCCAAGAAATTCCATCCCCTACCGGCTCGCATGCCGTATTCATTACGAACTTGAAATTACTTTTCCAGCCTAAGTCATATGGATAGATAAAGGCCGGGAGATCTTTATATTTCTTCCGGCGATATTCCGCTTTCTCAATAATCCACTCTTCTATTCCAGTTTGATTTTTGAATACAATTTTGAGCTGAGTACGGAGAACATTACAGCATGAAATGACTTTTATGAAATGATACCTAAACGTAACTAAATTGCAGTTCGCTACTACTAACATACCTGATAATACAACAAGACCCCTACTCCTAGAACAACTCCCACAGCACATCCTATACTAAACAGAACCCATACTAGTCCATAAACTCCAAGATAAACGATGGGCACATCTTCCTTGTAATAAATGTAGTACGACTACAATCCAAAACATAAAAATTAACAAATTGCCGTACTCTTGGTGAAATCTGTGATGAAGAATGCATGCATACCCTGTAAATTGCTCGGTAAAGAGAGCACGATAATATTACTGATGCTTGGCTGCAACCAACGACAGCAAAAATAAGGAACGTAACAAAGTGTGCATGATTTCGATGGCCAACACAGTTATTAATCCAAGGACAATGATGGTCCATTTTCATAACACAACGCCCACCTAGAAATAGTAAAGCCAGCCATATTCAATCACAATCACAATTACATATGATATTGCAGAAAATGAATTTAGTTCAAACCAAATGTCTTACATTTCCGGCAATGATGGGCTCTCGGCGCCTTGTAGCCTTGGCAAGATGTACAAAACTGCATTTTATCGTAATCTTCACCTTTTTTCTGGAAAAACGATAAAATTGATTTCAATTATCAACCATGAACATTACCCGAAATGAGCACACATAAAAATACAAGGGACACTACTTACAGGACGCCATTCTAAAGGTAGGTATCCAGGACCTACGGTCAAGGCCGAAAAAAAGTTGTACATAACTAAGCCACTGGAGCAAAGGAATGATGTAAGACAAATCAGACCACCAATACTCTCCGCAGGGGGCCACCACATTAGTGAGCAGTAGATGGTTGACAATGTTATTGTCTTCACCAGAACTGCAAACAAAAAGCACAAACCATCGAAAAATGAACCGGTACTTACATCACTGTTAAATCAATGCCAATCACTTAAAAAGTCGCAACAATTCTCTAATCCCCTCAGATTCCCCACTTACTCATAGTGGAAATAGGTCCAAAATGGAACATTCTAACCACAAGTTCTTTCATTGTATTCATCTTGACAGCGCGCACTCAGTCCTCCGTGACCAAAAAATAAAATCTCCCTTCGAGCTGACGGATAAGTATTTTACGATTCACAATAAAGTTAGGAACGTATTTACATCAGGAAGCTTTAGATTTCTCCAGGCTCCACCGTTCGCAAAAACCGCTGATGTTTGCAAATTACCAACCCGATCCGTGGTATGTCGATGCGCGAACGTCAACCTGTAATAATAAAAACAATTACTTACATTATTCTTGTCAATAATTCACTTCCGTTCTTCCCCTCTATTAAGTTTAGTGAATTCTTGCAAATTGTCCCTTTCCACTATTCCACCCAAATTCTCAAAACATCATTACATCCTAATTCTTCCTAAATATCAAAACGTTGCAAAATTTTACAAAATATACACTAAAAGGCGAGTTTCTCCAATTGAACACCGAATCTCCCATTCAATAACAATTTAAATAAAAACTTTCCTCATTGAGTACTTACTTGAGTGAAAATCCTTGTATTTTCTTAATTTGAAAGTGAATAATCGATTTTGCACTTCTTTGTCATTCTTACCCGCAGCACACAACAGTTGGTCGATTCGGCATTAACGTGAAGAAAAGGAGAGCAAAAACACTAGAGATTTGCGAATGAGAACATGAGAAACGAGGTGCAATAAGATTCAGGTGAGAATAAAGCTGCAAATAGTACTTGAGTCGCTAGAGCTCATATAGAAAGGACTGTGAAAATACACTTCGTACAAACGGGAGTTGTTGGGAGAAGCGAGAAGTATAAGCGGAAGAAGCACTTCATTAAACACTACATATGTACGTGCTTGAAAAATGGCATGTTTAAATGCCAAAGGAACAAGAAGTGTAATTCCCCGCTAAAAAGTCATGGACCCAATTGTAGCAAAGGATTTCTTTCGCCTTGCTTAATTTGCAAGCGTATATTCTGAATAAGATCAATCTCCGTTTCTGCACTTTGTTGTAAAACACTGCCCTAACCTGAATTATTATAAAATTTGTAAAATCAGTTTTTGAGGTTTTTGATAGGCAAAAATTGTAATCATAAGTAAGAATTGCATGTTCATTCTCTCATAGGATGCCTAGGATCATACGCGGAACATGGTATGCGGTGAAAAAGAACAGAGATGGAACAAACTTTCCAAACTTTTAGCTGTTCGATTTTTCCGCCGAAATCCCTCCCGGTTTTCTAAATGCAACAAATACTGAAAGAAATACAACAAAAAACTCCTGTACCCTCATATATGCTAAAAAAATCGATGCATATTTTTTTGCAATAAAAAAAATTTCCCATGCCTAAATTTTCCAAACCTAAAATCAGGTCAAATTGCAGTAGGAGACGTGGAAAACCTGAATAATTTCAGTGCTAGAAAATTTAAAATGGCATAAACCCTTTAGACTACTATGATTTACTGGACCTCCTATTGGCAAATGGCTTGTCTGTAGCATTCCTACACCCTTCAACGGGGTTAAATACATTTAAATACATTTTAAAATTCATCGAGTTCTTGTTTATTATTTTGAATGATCAACGTTTTCGTGAATCCAATCTGTTTGCATTAAAATTACAAAAATACAGACCAAATTTTGTTCCAAAATGTTTCTAGCAGGCTGTTCAGCCAAAATCATTTAGAGCTGGGAAAATAAATTTCTGTCATAAAATAATAAAATGTATGCGGGTAGAAAGTTACAAATAAATTTTGCTTTATGTTGTTCAATTTTTGAAGGTTAAAATGAGTTTCTAAAATGTGGTTGGCCATTCGTAAAATTCAACGTTTTCCTTCATATGAAAGTGGGAAGAAAATTTGTCCTACATGAGGAATATCATGGGATTTGATTTTATGCAAGCAATGACAATGGCGAACGCCGTCGAGGTACTCGTAAGTTTGTTTGTATATAAGTAAGTCATGAGCATTTGCCAAGGAAGTTTATAGTGGGAGTATTCAGAATTTTTTCGCAAAATCTTCCGCTGTTTCTATTTTCTGAGTTGCTGATATTGCTGAATGGCGAATGCAGACAGAGCACTACACAATTTATGAGTTTGAACTCTGAATTGTGAGAATATTTGTGATTTTACGATTTTTAAGAAAAGGCATAAATATACTCATTATCATATTTTATTTATAGACTTTATTATAAGTGGTAAAAATCACCAGGTTTTATAAATGAATCTAGTGAAGATCAATAGAGCTCCTTTACTGCTTTGTGCAGTAAATAATTCCATAAATCAAAATGCTCGGATATCAACATCGATTCCTGTGGAGGCGAAAACAGCAGGTAGATTTAAGGTGACCCGGAAACAAGACAACCCACTGACCTATGAGCAGGCCTTTAAACCTCATGAAATAGCTCATATTAAATTCTGGAATTCCATGAATACGTGTAAATGCTTGTCTTTTTTAATTTAGGCTATTCAAAGGCTTTGGGAAAAGTTAAGTACAAAATAATTGGAATTATTATTGTTTGTTGCAGCAAACATAACCGACTTTGGACTAAGGCAAGGGCGAACATTAACTGAAGACATTTTCATTCGGCGGTTCCTTACTTGCACCTGGCACAACCTTTTCGTTTCGGAAATTATAATCAAGCGACAAGCAAATTTAATTCGGGTGGCCGGGATTGTTCAGCAGTCTATTCTGGCAAGAAAAATGTACTTCCTTTTAGGGTATTCCGAAGAACTTCTTTCTCACTGGTTACAGTGTCCTGTCAAATTGGAATTGCAAACTGTAGACAACAAAAAGGATGTCATTTTTAAATACGTGTAGTTTTAATAGAAATGCCTAGTATTTTGTTGCGGTGAGTTGAAACTGATTTCACAAATATGTAATGCCAAATTGTGAAAAATGAACTTTGGGTTTTACACGACATGAGTTGGATTTATTCATTTTGCAGTTGAAATGTTAGCCTATAAATAATTAAATCATTAAATGTAACTGTCGATGAATTATCAACTTATATTTTTATTCAACTCAGATTCTTCGTGTTCATAGAAAAACATTTGTAGCAATATTTCCCCACTAAATGTTTTCGAAACTATGGATATCCTCCCTTGATGTTAAGATTTAATGCAATATGACTTAAAGGCTGGACCTGTGTACAGAAGTTCTGAGACGTTGGTTACTTCCGTCATATCCGGAGGATAGCATAAGGATTTCATTGGACAGGAGCATAGGAAATAGGTCGAATAAGTATCTTGCCTTACATAACCGCATAGCTCTCCTTCGTTACATTTGGGTAACTAAAAGTGTTTAAAAGATTCAATTTAAAAACAAATTTTTGAACATTTCCTACATATTAGGTGCGTATTAGCATGAAGGAAACAGGAATTCTGACCTTATCGCAACTGTAAGATACAGTCCTTAAGATAGTGCCATTGCTAAACTCCTTTACATCGTCTGAAATGAGAACCCATCTCTTGAAGGCAGGGCAGTGACATTCTGTCAATATCCGCCGGGCGTTGGGTTCCATGTATACAATCTTTAAAGCTGTTTCATTGACGCTTTTCGTGCACTTTGGTAGTGTGGTTACTTCGTTGCAAAACTGAATTTAGAATCATTCATATTGCAGTAAATAATGGACCTTCATGATGATACTATTTTTTATGTAAGCATTTTTTTGAAAGCGGAAGGTAAGTTGGACAAACCTACTTTTAATTGTGACCGACTGCTCAACATTGCAGTGTTTAAATCCGCAATTTTCTTGAACACACCCTCCTTTCTTTGGACGCTCTTGTACTCAGAGAATTCCCAAGGGCATTCCGACCTGTCAGGACATCGGCACAATCGCTCAATTGTGGGCGGGTAAAAGTACCGCTGATTAACCACATTGCATGCGATGAGCTCATCCTTTTCATGTGCACACACAGGAATGTCCCTTTCACTCAGTATCTGAAAGCGAAAAGTTTCAAATAATCGGAACTGGCATACTGCTAGTGATTAATTATGAACTTTATCAACACGCTTCGTATTGGTGCCTCACCAACTCACCACATTTTACGCATAATGACTGCAGTCATTATTTTTAATATCATTGTTAAAATGTATTTATAAAATAATGTCATTGAAAAATCGAAATATGAACTTACTTGAGGCGGGTACGTGAATATGGCATCCTTATAATTTGATTCGCCAAGATTTTTATTAATGTCCGATTCTTGACAGTACACTGAGTGGTGGAAAAAAAGCGACAACAACAAAATAAAATAGGTAACAGACGCCATTGCAGAATTTTTTATGGTATCTTAAAATAGTGCGTTCGAGGAGCAGCTCATCCCAGCAGGCAACTCTTAATTCAACCCTCTCAATGACTTCTTTGAAGTTCTATTTTTAACTTACATGATCTGTTTTGGTCTTTGCCTGTGTAATGACACTCGCGGATCATGCATTTTATCGTGCTGCTTTTAATTCCTCCAGGTATGTTACTATACAATAATCCATGCGATTTCAAAAGTAAAATGGAAGAATGAAACCAAAAACGATTGGATAATATGTGGAACAATAGTAATAGTAATTTTATGTAGTAATAGGTTGCTTTTATAACATGATAACCCTTATTTATTGAACATCAGTATTTTAAGCAGTTGCTCCGGCCCGTTACCGTGTAATTAAAATTGTTTTAAAGTCTGGTTACAAGTTTTTTTGCATAACTTGATACAAATTTCTGCTATAGTACTGCATATATATTTAAGTGTTATGACAATACTGTGAAAAACAATTATTCATGCAAACGCTTTCTTAAATACGCGGAGGAATCTTTTTAATAAACTTGAGCATTTGCTGAATACGTATTACAAGTTTCGGAACATTCACCTCATGCAGTATCCTCTTATGATTCAAAGTAAATCCTACGGAAACATATGGGTTCTGACTACTTCTCACAGGGTGTCGGATCAGTATTGAAACATCTACGAAAATACAACATCTGTCTCCTCAATTTTCTCCTTCAAAGGCTGGATTTCTACGTAGTTTTTCTGTAGCTTATCCAAAAGTTTTTCTGTTTTCACAATTTCCTCAGTAACTGACGATGACAACTTCATAGATTCCTCATCAGTTCTAATTTCCTGTAAAATTGCTAATTTCTCTTGCAAAAATGGAATTTTTTGTTCCTCCAGCTCTTTCTTGTAAGCCTGCATTTTCCTCGTCTTGATTTCTTCACATAACATGTCGGTCAATTTCGTCACGCTTTCTTTCCTATGAATTTTTTCAAACCTGCAAAGAAAGGATTAAAAATCCGAATTTAATCACTGTTGAACAGGTTTACGTATATTTTATTAATATTTGGCCGGTTCAGAGCCAATCCAAAATTGAATCCTTACCATTCCCCTCATTCTACTGAAGATATCATTATAAAACCTGTTTCTATTTCTACTTATTATATAATGTTCAAGTCAATTAACATTGTTCCTATTATACGTTCCTGTTCCATATTATTATTTACATGTTTCTATTACTACTTATAATATGATGTTCATGTCAATTAATACTGTTTCAGATTAAAATTGCTTATTTCCATTACGCTTTATGTGATAACTGATGGATCTGCGAGTGAAAGATTCAGTTCTTAGGTTAGGTTAAAGTTATTTATGCTTTGAATCAACTGCTATTGACACAAGGTCTGAGTATCGCTATGATAATTATATGAGTGGTCCTGACGAATTAAAACTTGGACATAAAGTGGTCTTACTGTGCACTAGTTGGCTTAAAGATTATCCCCATGACTTCGATTAACCATTCAAATCGCTTGTAATCCAAATGACGGAGGTGATTCAACCACTTTTTTCGCTTTTCTACCATTTCCTTTACTTGCTTTTTGAATATGCCATTATTGGCTCGAACTTCGTTGCTGTTCAAAATCTCCCGCAGATCTCGAATTCTTATAGTGAACCAAGCAACTAGAGAAATTGTAAATTGACAAAATTAATGATTTCATAAAATTATACATTTTGTAAATATTTACAGAGTTCAAACAATTCAAAACCTTTATGCTCGATAGATTGCTCCACCAATCCATCATATTTGTGTCTCCGGACACTGTCGTAAGCCTGCTCGTGAATAATTTTGATGCCACTTTTGCGAGGTCCGAAGCTGACTGTGAACAATTTTTGATGATCTTTGGGTAACCTGCAGTACAGTAAAATAAGAAAATGAGCTAAAACTCATTCACAAATCATGTATAATTCTGTTCCAATTCCTACAGTTGTAAATACACTGGGAACACAATTTTGACTCCACATGGTCTCATCAAGTAATAAAATATCCGTAATTATCGGAAAATACATTAAAACTTACTCTGCAATTAATTTTTCAAATGGCTGATAATCAAGTTGTAACCAATTAGGGTCGACGGGCGGTAGTGGTTTTACATCACAGGACTTTTGAGGATCCCAAAATGGTAATCTTTCAGGCCGTCTCCATTTGATAATATTATGGAGCTCGTGGGTGATGGGTATATCTTTTGCCTTGGTGGTAGTTTCATAATCACAAACTTGAGTTACAAAAATGGGAGGTGGTTTCTTCACTAGAACTCTTCTAGTTAGTCTAGGCAGCATTTTGATATTTTTATGACCTTTTTACGTACGTCTAATCAAAACAACTAGAAAAATACACTCGTTTAAATAATGAAGAACGGCTAAATCTACTATTTCCCTTTAATTGCCTACAAATATTAACGAAGATGGATTATATTCAGTAGAATATTTATTGAATAGAATTTTTATGTAAAATTCCGGATTTTATATTTTCCCAGTTGCCGTCCTTCGTTGCTTCACATGTATTTTTTGTCTTTTTTTCTACCCCTGCTCGTTTGAAAACTTGCGCTTCTTTCTATCTATACATGCCATACAATATGCAACCGGAAGAACGAGCACATAGAGCATGTATGTATATTGCACGCTGATTGAAATGGGCAAAAGGGGCACGGGGTCACATAATTATACGAGAACGTAAGGGCTTTATTCAGTCTCTTTAAATATTAAAACGGAATTTTGCCGGATGCCACCGCAATTCTTGCCGCTTATTTGGTCTTTTGGTTAAATTCCTCAGTACTCATTCAATTCAAATTACTAACCAGCGTGAAATTTCATTCGTTTCCTCTGATGCAACCGAAATTTGGTCCCGTGTAGATGTAATAATTATTACCTTGTAACTAGGATTATTAGCAATTAACGGCACCTTCCGACTGAAGGACAGCTTTTTTTCGTTCAAAGACTTTTGAGCCAGGAGTAGAATATTTCGACAGATTGATATACTTTACTGTGCAAAGTAAAGGTGTTTGGATTAATTGGATTCATACACAATATGCATTTAGAGAAGACCACCTGAAAGGCGTCAGGTCGCTACCAATACGTTTCGTTCATGCAAATCCAAAACTCATCTGCCGTGGTATGAAATTTAGACGAGAAGATTTGGCACTGCCTCTAGGACGCATATTCTGGTGTCATGTTTGCACAGGGCACTGATTGCGAGAAGTATAGAACATTCTTAATTTCTATAGTCTGTTACTATTGAACTCCACAGAGCTCGTTGAAACTGGGTCAAGCTTATGTTTTCATTCGCGACTTTCGCGAGCCCGATATCAGTCCTTTTTATCAGGCAATGTGTTTTCGCTGGCTACTATTGGCTACACATATATTGTAAAATTTATTTATTTTTTAAAATTTACGATGAAATTCAATAAAGCAAACCAACCAAAGGGATTACCAAATATTTCGAAGCCATAGCCAAATGACCGATTCAATCGAAGTTTCCCAATTTAATTACTGGTTTAATTATTTGACCCACAGTAAATCTTCTTTATTTGTTGTAAGAAATACGCTGTCCAATAAATATTAACACATGTATTTTTACCCATCCATCAAGAAGTTGATTGATGTAATATTCTTGGTATGGTGAAATATGGTTGCGTCTTGAAACCATGTTAATTATTCCGTTCAAATTTTAAAGCCAAGGTCTCAGCAATAAAAGAAAAAATGTTAGTGGCTTCATCAATCTATAAAAAATTATGCAGCCATGAAAATAAAATGATCATCATAATAATTACTAAAACGAATACACAACATTACATACAAACGGCAAAAAATGGAGTAACTATTAAGGAATCCATTTTACCTGTTTTGATACAGGCTTTCCTGCCGCATGACCCGCGTCTTTCTCCACAAAAAGTAGTAACGGATTTTTCTGTATAATTAGCACGGGTATTTATATTCGATACCAAATTTACGAAATATAGAGATTTAAACCCTTTCGTACTGCGACCATAATTTAAAATGGCAAGGAAAACGGAAAATAAATATCACCTGTCTAGAACTTCTGCCGATAGTATGCTGCAGCTCCGCCATATATTTGTATGACTGCCAAGGAGGAACACGGTTGTCTCGTTCGGCCGTGGTGACAAGTATTGCGGGGTATTCCACAGTCTCATTGGCATTCACACGAATGTTATGAAGGGGGGAGTACTTGTACAATGTTTCAAAAGTTTTCTTATCGTCCGGGCAACCATATTCACTGCACGCGACTATTCCAACTTCCGATTTACTGATACGGATCATATCCATTACCCTACCATAAAGAAGAATGTAAGTAAGTTAATATATTCTGTTCAAATTCAAATCGTCAATAAAATTCCCAAAAACAGAACTATTTGTCATACCCAACTTCCGCAACAGCTGCTCCATATAGATCCGGACGTTGATTAACACATGAACCCACCAACAATCCGCCATTTGATTCTCCGATTATTGTTAACTTGGCTCTACTTGTATAGTTATTCTTAATGAGGTATTCGGCTGCAGCTTGAAAATCATCAAAGCTATTTTGCTTGTTCTGCTTGGCTCCCTCGTCATACCATTTTTTTCCGTACTCCCTGTAACAAGAATTTTAGCAGACTTTTGAGTTAAATATGAAGTTCAGGCAATCTAGAATGCATAGTTAAGGCTTTGAAAAGGAAATCTCACCCTCCCCCTCTAATGTTCGCCAAAGCGTAGATTCCATTGAAATTATCCGCGAACGCAAGATTTCTCGCTGAAAATGTTGGTAAATTTGATACGGCGAATCCCCCATAACCGTACAGTAAAACAGGAGTATCAGTACTAGGTTCGGTATTCTAATTCAATGGAATATTAAAATCATTAACATGACTTATCAACATTTTTAGAAACTATCACACAACCGTTCCAACCATTTCGATCAAAATTTTGAAGGAAGAAAATTGGTTAAACTTCATAAGATGTGGTCATTCAAGAAAAATTTACTTGCTCACATTTTTTCGTAAGACATACATGGGAACCATGGTTCCATCTTTACTAGGGTAAAATATTTGTTCGGTGAAAAACGCATTTGGATCCGTGTGGCTAACTGCGAGCGTTTTTATCACCTGAAAAAGCAATTTATTTTTACATATTTCATAGTTTAAAAAAAGTTTAAAATACCATATAGTTCAGGGGCGACATTATCATACAGTTGCTTCTAAGGTAAATCTCTTCCGCTATTTACTCAATTATGTGTTATTGTAATTCCATATCCACCCACAAATCAACTAATGATGTAAATTCTAAAATATATACCTGGCATTCAGCCTTGCTGTCTTTTAGAGCGCAGTGATGAATCGTGCCTGGAGAGACAAAACTCTCCATGGAAAAGAAAAACTCATTGTCTTTGCTATCTCGTACTGTCATTCCATTCAGACTTCCTGTTGGCACGTCAATCTTCTGGAGCAAAGCAGAAGTCTTGAGGCTTCTTAACTCCAGAATATGTTTTACATCTTCTATATATGATACCACTAACTTGTCGCTAAAAAAATCCAGTAAGAATTATATGCCACAGGTTTTACAGAGTACTACAAAACCAAACTAAGTTGAGTACGTGCTTGCACTACAAGAATTTGCCCCCAAAAGTTATTCACCTATCAACAATGATAGCAGAATTGATGACGTTTCTTGGGTGCTCATTAAGAAATGTCGAAATCAACGTTGCATGCGACGGCAAGTCTTCAGTTTGGTTTCGAGGTGGAACATCATCAAGTGTTACCGTAATGAGCTTGAAATTTGGAGCGTCCTTATTGGTTTGAAACAAAAATGTGGAGTCTTGGTTCCCAATGTACTATGAAGATGATATAAATTGAGTGATGTGCAGTATATGATAATAACTTACTGTACATGTACATATTTTAACCTTTACGTGCACAAAGTACACACAGGTGAAACGTAAAAAATCTTGTCTTACGGTGTACGCAGCATCTGTAGCATTGGGGAACACTGGGACGATCTTTGTTTTTAAATCTTCATTAATACCATCTTTTAAGGAAAATACGTGAACAGCGTTTTCGTTGAAAGTTTCTACTGGCATAATTACTAAATAATTTCCATCGTCAGTAACACGGGATCGTCTGTAACAAAACCAAAAAACTGATTGCTTTCGCTATCATCATCTAGTTCACTAATTAGTTTTATAGGAACGCATCACGATTAGACGGATGAACCGGTATTGGTATATATCCTACATAATGTAATATTTTTGATGTTGTGGAAACTGAGCAATGAGAATATCTTCGGTTTGAGGCGTCCCGATTAAATGATAATAAACCATTGGTATATGGGCAACTTTCTCCGTACTATTATTAGCTCGGGGTAGTCTCTGCAAATTGAGGTGAATTACAAAATGGGAGTTAGGGAACCTCACACATTTCTTGGAAAATATATTCAGGAATCATGTCAAAACTGAAGTATGCAAAATGTACCGTGTAAAATATTCCCTTATTGTCGGGTGACCATTGAATAAATGGAAACTTGGTATTCTCAATCTCATCTGGTAAGTCAAGACCTGTAGAAACATTTCTGAAATGAATGGTCCTCCAATCATCGCCATTCTTCTGAACTGCATATGCAAATATTTCCCCATCTTTGGAGAAGGAATACAAAATGCCGTCAGGTTCAAGAGAGACAGAACCATCATCAGATAACTGATTTACGTCCAAGAACACTCGTCGTTCTCCATCCAAAGAGTCTTGAATATACAGAACACTTAAACAAACAGTTATGTTATTAAAATTAAAATATGTACATAATTAGTCGTCGTGACTTTCTTTGAAGCTCTGGGTTCAGAAATACTGTAAGTTTTTCTAACCTTTGTGACATGTGCAGTATTTTTCCGTTTTGTTTGTTTAGGAGCAAACCGATACAGTCGGTGACTATAATGTAAATTCGTCAATCCCTCATGTATTGTGAATGTGTTAGTGTTTATGGTGTTAACGTTTTACTAATACATATAAATTATATTATATGATATAATGGTTTTGTACAGGAAATAGGAAAACATGTATGATGTTCAGTTCAATGTTGAGACAGCGGCGAATTTAGAACGTCAGCGCATTAAAAATCACACTGATTTTATCACACCAGAGTGTACATATCGCTTCGCTACGGATTCAAATAGTACCACTAGCGGTCTAACTCGAGGAGAGTAAAGTTATTAAAACTTGGTTTGCCTTTGCCTATCATATCAATTTTAAATGTGGTAAAAAGGTAGGAAGGGTGTAGAACAATGCTAACTGACAAACTGACAATGAGTGAGGTAAATAAGGCAAAAAAGTGTTCTAAGTCTCATATGACTTTTAGTCTAGCTAAAGCTCGCTTGCTGAAATCATACTAATCATACTAAATTATTAAATGAGAAGATCGTCGTCTTCGTCATGTTCGTTGGCTTAGGCTTCTAAGTTTGCCGCAAGATGGTGCAGGCGTACATTATAGTGAAAACAAAAAAGTGGACTCCAGCCATGTTATGGCTGGCTTTTTTCTAGTAATATGTAATGGGAAAACATAGTAGTATTTGGTTTTTTAGAGATTTCCGTGCACCCAGAGCTGTTCTTAGATCACTTTACGATAGGCGTACATTAGCGTTTGATAATAAATAATATGAAAATAAAAATTAAATTACTAGAAATTCTGGAGTCCCGAGTTTTCAAAAGTAAAATAACGATTGCCGGCTTTTATTGGTGTAGAGCTCTTTGGGTAGTTCCAGAGCTCACTTAACCGTTTCCGAATGGCTTCTTTTTGGGTACTTTTATCCAAGAAATCCTGCGTCAATTGTACTTGTCTGTCAACAAAATTCCTTGTTTCGTTGGAGTCAAGTTGTTCCAGCCATCTGTATGGATCTGGAACCTAAAGTAAATCAAGCCAGACCGAATTGTGTCTTGTATAGAAATATTTTGCACTTCAATAATTGTAAAAATGCTTTAATTTTTTTTAAATAGAAAATTCGTGAAATCCTGTATACCTTGGTCCCAAAATAATCATCTACGACGTTTTCGTCTCTTTTCACATTTGGATAAGAAACACTAGGTAAGGTCAAAATGCCTGAAAACAGAAATTGTAGGAGTACAAAATACCTCAAAATGATTAGCATTTTTACGCAGGTTGTACTTTTGTAAAAAATACAAGTTTACAACAAGAGTTGACTGACTACACCTGCTGGAGTTGTGGCTCCGTGTGAAAGGTTTTGTTAGCGAGGTTCTTCTATTTATATATCCTGACAATAAGTGAGCTCACCCCAAATCCAAGACCTGTCAACTCAAGTCAACTGCGTTATCCCCTCCACAGCATTAGCAACATGTTTCTTTTGCTCAGCAAGGCAACTTTATTCTTGATTTTAATATTGCATGGCTTTCCTACTCTACTGGACATGCATATTATAATAAATCTTCATCTATGAACAGGAGATGACTTTACTGAAACCTCAGATGGTTATATCATATCGCGTGGTAACAGCACTACTTATACATATGTTTATATGGTAAAAGCAAAAAATTCAAGTGACCTCGTCTCTTGTTGTTGACAACTTATTGTTAGCTTTTTTATGCTTCAACCCTTTGCTGAATTCAGCTTTAAATTGCCCGTAGATTATTGTCACAACCAGCTTCAATCCATTGTATTACAAAATATGCATCTCTAGATATTTAGAACATTTAAGCCACATTGAGGTGGAGGGGTGGGGTGAGAAAGCTCCGTGATAAGTTCATTCGAGTAATTTAAGTGGTATGGCTGCATAGCAGTTTGAATGTAGCTTGAGAACAATGAAATGTTCAAGTGGAAACTTAAGCAGATCCTGAGGACGGAGCAATAATTAATTAAATACGAAGATACTTTTTTATTTAACTTTGAAACAAAAGCTTTGTTGCGTATGTGAGAAACAAAAAATGTACTTCAACCTCCTCGTCTCACTGAAAAATTAATATAATACAAGTGGTTTCTCAGAATCTTCCTACGCATATTGCGGCATAATGAGGACTTTCTCCTCCCGTTTATTTATATGTACTCACAATCAGAAACATGTTAGAGTCGAAAGGTGCATAGAGGAGAATGCGAATAAAAACTTCTTTTCTCAATCACCTTCCAAAGACTTGATTCCTTTCACTGTTGCTACTGTTGCTAGCCTTCCAAGAAACGCTTCTTATTTAGACTTCAACTCATTAGACTTGAGACTGGGACGAACCTGTGTGGTAATATATGTTTCTATTTATCGTGCAATTTTTTGTAAATTCAATATACAAAAAAGCATATTGTGCTTGTAATTAACATTGTGTAAAACATCCATACGATACACGCATATTAAAATACATAATTGTTCGAACACCACATAGTTATGTAGCTGGTTGAGCAAAACTCGTCCTGAAGCTTCATGTTGTATTAATATAATCAACAGACACTTTTCCTTCAGCACCCAGTAATGATGTTTTAGACTTTAGACAAAGCATTGATCAGCATCAACGTAGAGATTTGAATTCACCTCATGAGTCATTAACAGTGAACTCCAGATCCAAGGTTGCAGAAAGGAATGAAAAAATCGCCACAGCTTCACTGATCTGCAATAATACATCATTATGTACGCTACTCATATCATTAAAAAGCAACAAAATTGAATGCATATAATAAGACAAACAACTTGTTAGTAACAAGTCTCCATGTTGGCATTATCAATATCCATGATCCGAGTTGTGTTTAGCTCAAAGTGACAAGGGCTTTGTCTGATAAACCATAATTTAAAACAATGGTTGATCCTTGAACTCTGTTATGCTAAAAATTAATAAGTTCTAATTTATGCAAAACCATGTTCCGTAAAACCTGTCTACAGGACTACGACCCATAGTGTGTCGTAATTCTTCTACAGGTACTTTAATCCAATACAAGGTAGGAACTTGATCGTCTTTATCAGCAGTGTTAGCCAACACCCCGGGATACTGCCTGTTTGTGTCATCGGGAAACCGAATACTAATGAGGTGGAGAGTATTTGTATAATGTTTCAAATCAGGACCGAGTAGTGAAGAGGCTCTATACAACAACAAAAATAGAGGGCCCTCACTCAGGCGTCTACAATATATCTACATGTAGATCTATTGTAATGCTTTTAAACGGGGCTCAACGGTCATCTACGTCTGAATTTGGCCGTTACATGAAATTTATTTTTTTTGTACTGATCTTCTTCACTAGGACCGAGAAATTCGCTACATCCAAATCATGTTGATTCCATCTTTAATAAGCAATCGACTTTAAACCTTCCTGTCTCGAGTAGAGTATACAGCCATGGAGGTGAAATTATGTGAAAAGATCCAGTTTTGCATGATGATCAAAAAATTGAATTGGAGTAGCACTATTGAATCACTGCGACTGTTTCTAAAATGATAAAATTCATGCAAAGTTAGTGCAGTGATGTAAAATTCCTTTTAATTTATGATATGCATATTTCATGGCTAAACAGAGCCAAGCAACCAAAGTTGAACCAAACATACCGATACACATATATGTTGAAGCCATAACCAAATTGGCCGAATAACCAATGCAACCAAATTTTCCCGATTTAATCACCGGCATTTTAATTGACCAACATACATAAATAGTACCCATACATAAATCAAAGAGCTTGTCTTACAGTGTACGCGGCATCTTTAGCATTGGGGAAAACTGGGACGATCTTTGTTTTCAAATCCTCAATCCTCGTGAATACCGTCTTTTAAAGAAATAACGTAAAGAGCAGTTTTGTCGAAAGTCTTGACTGGCATAATTACTAAATAATTTCCATCGTCAGTAACACGGGATCGTCTGTACCAAAAGCAAAAAAATGATTAATTTCCCTATCAGTACGTAATTCACTTTTCCGTTTTATAGAATTGACAATAATAGGGATCACAAATTAAAGAAGAAGTGCTATAATCGGTGTCCTACATTAAGTAATATTGTTGAAGTGGAAACTGAGCAACGAGTATATCTTTGGTTTGAAGCGTCCCGATTAAATGATAATAAACCATCGGTGTATGGGCAACTTTCTCCGTACTATTATTAGCTCGGGGTAATCTCTGCAAATTGGGGCGAATTCCAATACGCAAGTAAGGCACCAGCACACATTTTCTTGAAAATTATTTTTAGGAATCATGTCAAAATGAAGTGCGAAATACGTACCGTGTAAAATATTCCCTTATTGTCGGGTGACCATTGAATATGCGGCATCTTGGTATTCTCAAGCTTGTCTGGTTCGTCAAGACCTGTAGAAACATTTCTGAAATGAATGGTCCTCCAATCTTCTATGGTCTCCTTCAATTCTTCTGAACTGCATATGCAAATATTTCCCCATCTTTGGAGAAGGAATACAAAGTGTCGTCAGGTTCAAGAGAAACAGAACCATCATCAGATAACTGATTTACTTCCAAGAACACTCGTCGTTCTCCATCCAAAGAGTTTTGAACATACAGAACACTTAAACAAACAGTTATGTTATTAAAATTTAAAATGTTTACATGATTAGCTGAACTTATCTTTATTTTAAACTCTGAATCCGGATGTAGGGAATATATTTTTCTAACCTTTGGGGCACACATATAATATGTACTCTCGAGGCAAGATTAAATTAGTGTCGGCCGTTGGTGAGTTGTCACGTGCAAAGTGTGATTAGCCAATCACAGCATCCTCACCTGGCCTTTTACGAAACGTGATTCGCTCTTGCAGTGCACACCTGTCTACGTCATAATTACTTATTGCTAAAATTATTTTGCCCCGACAGTACAACAATATTTTTCTTTTTTCGTTTTCGTAGAAAATAAACTAAATAATTAAAACGTCAAATGAAGCGATGATTTTTAAATCTTCGCAATTTGATTAAAAAATATCCTGCATCCGGATCAGTCGATGTTTGCAGCTGGGCACATGGGCATGCATAAATGTTTGGTCATAAATTTACTAGAAGTTCTGGAATCCCGAGTTTTCAAACGTAAAATACCGACTGGCTACTTTGATTGGTGTAGACCTTTTTGGGTAGTTCCAGAGCTCACTTAACGGTTTCCGGATGGATTCCTTTTGGGTACTTTTATCCAAGAAGTCCTGTGACAATTCTACTTGACTTTGAACAAAAGTTCTTGTTTCGTTGGAGTCAAGTTGTTCCAGCCATCGTAAGGATCCGAAACCTTAAGTAAATCAAGCGAAACTGATTTGTGTAGAAAAGTAGAAATATTTGAAATGAGATATTCAATTGTAAAAATGATTTAATTATTTTTTAGCAAATTGTGAAATCCTATATACCTTGGTCCCAAAATAATCATCTACGAGGTTTTCGTCTCTCTCGACTTTTGGATAAGAAAAACTTGGCAAGGTGAAAATATCTGAAAAACAGAAACTGCAGGAGCACAAAATTTCTCAAAATGATCATCATTTTTACGTAGGTACTTTCGTAAAAAAGTTCACGCTTTTAAGAAGAGTTGACTGCACCTGCTGGAGTAATGACTCCATGTGAAAGTATTTGTAGGAGGTTCTCCCATTTATACAATGAGTGCGGGTGTTCTTTCATATATGGGCGGAGAGGGTAGATTATATATGGGCGGTAAGATTATATATGGGCGGCGCGATCATA